>JAANSM010000735.1:0-23949 GCA_036850725.1 Orchesella villosa | reverse complement strand
ACTCGCTTACACATGTTGAGTTGCTTTATAAGCGTATTCAATCGCTGGCTGTATACTTCCAATATGTTGCAATTTAAAGCCCGTCGAATTTTATCTTTTTACTTCGGGGACACCCCCTATATGTGCATTTTCTTCCTGAACTGTTGGTTTTATATATATATGTCGTTCTGAATTACGAAAACTATCACAACCTACGTCTAACAATACCATTGATTACGACTATAACATATTCCAATACGGAAATATGCATTATTCATAAACAAGCCTGGAAATGACAACGACTTAGAGCTCGGTTGCATTCAGACTGAAATGAATATTTTTGCATTCCTTTTTATTCAATTCAATTCAAGACACGATGAAAGCAATGGAATCGTTTTAATGAGAATTGAAAGTTGAAATTTTAAATTAATTGTAATTATATATTAATTATATAATTATTAATTATAATTAATTGTAATTGTAAGCATACCATATTTGACTCTTATTTCGATACGATTACATTGGTACGATTGGTTGTTGATCAAGCACGATATTGATCTCCGGAGAGGTTCATTGGGTTTGAATAAAACGTTTCTAGAATTTTAAAATTCTTCTAGCAATTTTTGAAACGATGGTGTGTTGCTAACTTCATGCAACTAATGAAGCTTTGAAATGAATTGAATTAAAAATTATGAATTACAATTCATTCCTTTCATAATCAATCTTCTTCCATAATTATTATCTTTTACCTTTTGAATTAAAAAATAATCATAGTAGTTCAATATTTTTCGATTCTACTTTCATTCCTGATGATGACAGCAGAAGGCTGTTGAAAGCTAGAATTTATTAAAGTGAATCTTTAAAATGACAACCATGAGCTCCGATAATCTCATTAACGTTATTCTTTCATAATCATATCATATATATAAAATCCTTAAATTCTCTTACGGACAATAACATGGGGATTTTTCGGGACCCCTAACATCTAATGAAGGCTCCAAGAATCGCAGAAATCTACAAATGGCACCATTACAGTCCCCATGCGATGTAGATAATTTATATTGTAATTATTTTGTCAAAGTCTTTAATTTTTGGACAATATTTAACTTTCCCTCAGATTTCTAGTACCATATAAAAGTAGCACAATTTCTATGTATTTTGAAATTTTTGTAGTTTTCAATAGTATATTGCATATAAACTCATAAAAGCGCACACATTAAAAGAGACCGATTACACCGACGATGATTGATCCCTTGGTAGCTTTAAATAATGTGTTTTCTCTTGATTATAGTAAGTTGTAGTGGTACTATAATAGTAAAAGTTGTAATTAATTACCTAATCAGTTAGTTGTTTGTTACTCAATTAATAATTATCGGGTGAGTAACTATGTATGTATGTTTTGTAATTCTTGCTACCTCGTATATAATAAATTTGACTTCAAATTTGGATGTACATATATGGACGTTTCTATTTTGAAATGAAAAAATCAATTAATTCCACGAATTGAATTGAAATTACAACTAATTTGAAAGGAATTGAATTGAAAGGATTATGACCAATTCAACTCTAGAATTGAATGTTGATTGATTATCTTGTATTAAATGGAATTCAACCGAGCTCAAGACGGCGTGACACTGAAGGGAGAAATGGTGCAGTCTATGGCTATTCAACGTGGTCAAGTTTGCTACCGGTCTCTGAGGGAATGTTAACTAGGAGCGTTCCTGTGAAGGTATTTAAAAGCAGTGCAGCAAACTTATTCAGCAGTTGGTGAATTAATAAAAACAGTCTTCGATAATAAGTTATTGTCCCACTTATCTTGTTCCCTTCTAATAGTATACATGAACCTCCACATGATTTGATGTTCGAAGAAGTCCCGGTTTATCTTTTTCATTGGCATTTAATACTTTAATTTTAAATGGGGCCTTTTCCCAACCTCCTATGGTTTATTTCATATCGCTTCAAAACCTTGTAGTTTGGAAGTGAAAACTGGAAAAACTTTCAAGCACTGCTGTTCTGAAGCTATTGCTGCATAAGCAGAGCATGTACATATCTACGACCAGCAACTTTTGGGGGATGTTCTCTCGTAGTGACGTTGCAATATTCCTCGCGCGTGACAAAGTTAACAGACAACTACTTGACCGTACCTTAGTATATATGTACCTTGCAAAGCTCTTTGTTTGCAACATGTGAATATGCACTTTATATTGTCCTTGAACTAAAGCTATAGTTTCTAACAATCTATATTACAAGTAGAAGCAACGATTCCGTCATTTGTTTACTACCTTTAAAGCATCTCATGTTTGTATACGTGTATTACAATAATTGTTTACCAGATAAATTAACATGTTTACTTTTTCGCACAATGGAAACATCTGACAAACTTTGAGGAGAACGAAAATTTAGTGCGAGAAATTTCATTCCTAATCTCAATAATTAACAATATAATTGCAATTAACACGCACAAGCTAAACGCCAACATAACAGACATGAAATCAGAAGTAGTAATATACTCTGACGTAATTGAGTTTTTTATATGACGATACGCTGTGGTATTATAAAAATAATCGCTCTTCCTTTCTGTCCATTCATCCCACTTTTCAACGAGACCAGCCTCGTAAACCTTTTGAATTGTCTGTATCATCCAATATCGATTTTTTGTTCCAACTTTCCAAAACTTCCACCTCGAAAATAGGGATTGCTTGTTTTGCATTAACATTTCAACATCACTTTGGTCATTCGCAAGCCGTTTCGCAAAATATGGTGCATAAATGTTAGCCAGTCTATCCTCCAGTAAATATGTAAGTTTTTCTCCATTTCTAAATCGATCTATAACATACATCAATTCCTGTTCTAAATTAAGACTAACATTATTAAAATGAAAATATTTCTCGAAACTACCACTTAAACCACTGAATTTCAAATGATTATAGTATTGTTCATAAATTGTTTGCACGCTGTAGGGCCCAAGCCGTTCGACAATTTTGTAATTTACATACAAAAGTTCAACAAACGTTTTATATCCGTGGACCATTGGTGATACAGTTACAAGGCTAGTTAATTCATTCTCATAACAAAGCCCAAAAAATGTTGCGCCAGACACAATAGTGAAATTAAATATCAATTTAGCCCTTCTAAAT
This sequence comes from Orchesella villosa, assembly GCA_036850725.1. Taxonomy (NCBI): domain Eukaryota; kingdom Metazoa; phylum Arthropoda; class Collembola; order Entomobryomorpha; family Orchesellidae; genus Orchesella; species Orchesella villosa. The sequence continues at coordinate 20,833 of JAANSM010000735.1, read as the reverse complement.
CTATTTAGAAACACGTCGAATAGACGAAATAAGCGTTTCTCCAATGTCTTATGAATTAGTAAGTAACTTGGTAGGAAACGCCTGCATAAAACACATAAAAAAATGATGCACATTGGTCCCCAAATATCTGCTGGTAAGGCTTCTATCCAAAGCGATGTTTTAATGCGGAATGTCTCACTTCCTTTTCTATACAAGCAATAAAGCGGTATATTTGTCATAAATTTTTGGGGGTAAATCTGCGTAATCAGGTATTTCCCGAGGGAGTCCTTTGTCAGGAATTGTATATCTGTAAGCACTTCGGATCGAATGAGGAACGGATCAAGCATAGTATATGCCATTCTATTCATAACGTCAGCGCTTCTCATCAAAACTTGGTTTGAACTTTTGTTTGATGTATTTTGGTCCTGAAGCGTAAGAAACGTTAACAAAGTAGAGTCGCAAATATAGTACCGATTGTCACTACCTAAACGACCATGGCATTGAGAAATGTTTGAAAACTTATGTAATCCACTGTAATAGTAGTACGTCATTATATCTCCGGCAAATTTCTGATACAACTGCTTATGAAGCATTTGCACGTTCCCATGTTTCTCTACAAAGTCAGATATATTGTGATGTTTCACTAACTCATAATCGCATAACAGGTTTAAACTCACTTTAGTTGTGTTTGTATAGCTGGTTCGATGACGAATTCGAATTTTTATAGCAGTAAATCCATCACTGCACATCCAACGTCCGTACGAAATTTCATGTTGAAATATATTAATGCCATGAGCAAAAGTATCTTCCTGTGTCACATACAGCATTAGTGTTGTTGGTACCGTAATATAATCAATATGAATACTATGAAGTTGTCTAAAAGTGTGCCACAGGTTTTTATTGTTTAAAGAGCTTCGATTAAACGGTAAATCAATTAGAAATATGTAAAATGGTTGGCGAAATCTGTTAACTGGTAATTTTTGTATTGTAGAAAACTGGGATGAATTTGTTAGTGCACTGTGGTTAAGGATCACGCATCTAGATTGATATTTACTGACGAAACCTTTTAATGGAGCGCATACATGGTGGCTTGTTATACTTTGAATGGTTACGACATAAAATATGTATACGTCTGGTGCCCGATTAAATACAGGAAATACTTTGTGTATGCTAAATGTAGATAGGTCAAAGTTTCCAAGCACGGACTTTATCAGAAGTACTAATAAAAGAATTTCAGCTAGCAACATATTTGGATCGTTTCTTAACACTTAAACGAAATTTCAATGACAGTGGCAGTTTCTACTAATATTGAAGGAGTAACAGTTTTTGTTAATATCTTTTTATGTATAGACGTTGACGCTTTTGGTGAATAATATTTTCGTACTGCATATTGGATGCCATTCACATAAGTATATATAAACTTTTCGTTACTAAAATTATCGAACTTGTAAAGAACACAATCACCAGTGAATTTCACCAACGTTATCATTAATTCAACTCTATAATTCAAATAAACCGTTTAAGTAAATAAATACCGCTAATTAGTGTAAGTGTAATATGTTTCATACGAAAGGTATTGCTAAAACTTCCACATCTAAATAAAGAAAACAACTTTAAATTAAAATTGATAGTGTCTGCAAAACTCAACATGTCATTGATCTACAACCATGCTTACAGTAACAAACATAAGTAAAATGTGCACATGCCTACTCAATAAATGCTATTTACTATTAAACACAGGGAATGCCAGTCCTAAATATGTATGAATTATTATTGAACACAAGAAATGAAGACTGGCAAAGTACTTCTGTGAAGCTTCCAAAGCTGAGGATGAGTGGCAAAGAATTGTAGTTTGCAGCTTGGTTTTGCTAGGTTCGTGAAGAGATGAAATGTATAGAAACCTATACGTTGAAAGACAACGTACAAACTTAACAAGTGCACGAATATATAATCGTAGCATTTATGCATAAAATGTAGATCAGTCAAAAAGGTGAATGTAAAATAACAATAATGCCTTACAATATGAGTTTACGTTAGTCAGAACTAATCAAACTGAACTCCAGATTGCTTTCTGCCTGTCATTCCACATAAAAAACATGAGTCTCGTACAAATATGCAAAGATCTTCTATTTTAATTTAAATTATAACTATCATATAAAACCCAAATGGTTAACTCCCATGCAGCAATATGAGTATGTAATATCTGTGATAGCTTACCAGTCAAAAAATAGTCTATGCCCTGAAAGTTTTAAGTACAAAGTAAATGACAGAATAATAGAAAAACGAGAAACCAGAAATTGTACTCATAAATTTTTAAAAAGAAGTGACTGTGAGTTCCACCTAGAATATGTACTAACTAATCAGTGGACAAAACTCCCAACCATGATACAAAATAGCAAAAATATTCGTATATTTAAAACAAATGTTAAACGATTTCTAATGCAATCTAACAGTAATAATAGCCATGATGAAAATGAACAAAATTGTATAGATGACGCAATTAATGCAGTAATTAATTCTTTGACTATGTAAAGCTTTGTTTTGATATAAAAATCGTAACTCAAAATTTGAAACTTGTAATATTATACTTCATGATTTAAACTTGTAATATTATACTCATAATTGAAACTTGTAATTTTATACTCAATCAGTGTAATAACCTCGTACGAGGGTACTGATTTGAAATCATAAATAAATAAATAAATATGAAGTATTAACAACATGACACGAGAGTGGAATTGGTTATTATTGTAAATACTTTTCAAGTTTGTTAACCTATTTTACGCATGTTTCGTCTTTCTTTGAACTACCAAAAATATTGTCGACGTTATTTGCTTACATGGATTTATTGTTTACTATAAATTTTTTAGTAGCCATTATTCCTAAAACACACCTACTCAATATTTTTTGGGAATTAATCTACATACAAACAACATTTTTTATTGAAGTTTCTTCCACGTTTTAATTTCTAATTTTTCTGCTTTAATGTCAAATCATGATGTTGGTGAAAGCATTAAAAACAAAATCCATCAATATCCGACTCGTCAGCTTAAACATCCGAAAATTTAATAAAACGTTTGTAATCTTGCTTACGGAATTACTTTATACAATTTTTTAATTATTTCGTTAGTCTAGACATTTTGTGACTAATAAAATTCGGAGTACGGAAGGAAAGTAAGTAAGTAATTGGACATCATTCCAGTTGGGTGTTACTCGTAGTAGCTCGTGTCTTCGGAATTGTATTATGTGTTACAAGCCTTGCTAGACTTTACACTAAGAATCACCCAAAACTATGGATAAATTTAAGCAAATCGTTTGTGCAACAGACATATCGTTTGGAACCCCTTTGCTCAATTTTGCCTCCAGGAATTACGATATTTTGAACAGTTATTGGTACAAGCCATTCGTTTGCTTGCATGCTAACTCTGACGCTACATTGGGATGGAATATTGAGCGAGTATTCACATCAAGAAAAGCGGCATTTCGAATAGGACTAATGTCTACTTCAATGCTAATTGGATTACTGCCATGCCTAATTTTACTTCTACAAAATTATTTCTGGCATTTGGTACCTATACCGCTAAATGTTATTGTATTTTACTGCTTCCTAGTTGCAACTGCAGTAGTGGAGATTTTGATGGTGTCAGTAATCTTTAGCTATCCGGAAACCATTTAGGCTTGTAATTCTCTGTATTCGCTATACGATATCCAGTGCAAGTTTGGTAAGTTGTAAAAATATATTTCCAAAACCAGCTCTATCAAATTATGACACTTTAACATTGTGATATGAATCTGAACTCATTTTATGTGCTTTCAATTTTTTCCATAATTACCAAGAACAAGACTCAACCTCAAACCCCACTCGTATAGATTGGATTGGAGCTCTGGCTACATTTCTAGTTCTCGGATTTTTGTATCCCTCACCAATATTTTCGGTTTTTATATGCATAATTCAAATGGACCCGTATTTTTACTTGCTTCAATACGTTCTGCCAACTTCCAAGATAATCTCTGCCGTTGTATTTGCAACTCGAACTGCAATAACATTCACCTTCATGTTTGAGTACATAAGATGTGCATACATACTTTGTCTCATACCACTCACATTGGTTACTACTTCATTACGAGTTATCAATCGATTCAAAAGAAGTCGACTTAACATTCAAAATTTACAGGTGTACACAAAAATCCAAATTGTTTTTAAAATACTTTACACTCCATTGAAACTTGGTAGCTTTCTGGCTATGGCAGGTTCCCAGTTTTATTTGTCTTTTACGGCAGTTATTATAATAGAGGGTTGGAATAGACTTCCGTTACCTTTGGCTCAGTTTTTTGTAATGATATTTGGTGTTGGTACGCTTGTAGTCTTTATGTATGCTGAATATGCCGGTACGCTTTGTGATGAAAGCCGAATGTTAGTATTGAATTACAAGCATTTGAAAAGTCAAAGTTGGGATGACAAAGTGCTGCAAAAGGCGTGGGCAGCGAAAGATAAGCTAAGAATTTATTATGGTAATGGTAGTTCTGTAGAGTTTCAGAGTAGCACCTCTGTTGAATATTTGTATGTATTACTTAGCAATATAACTGATTTGTTACTTTTATTGCTTTAAAATAAATATTAGCCAGCAATGCTTTAAATTTTAACTTTATGTATAAATAAATACAATACATGTAATCATTTTTGACGTTGTGTGAATATTACTGTACGCTAGCAATGTTGAATATCGGAAAAACACATAATAAATTGAAAAACATTGGAATTTCTTACCAAAAATTATTTTAGTTCCTGATTTCTTCAATGAAGTACAAAAACGGATTCCCAGTTTCAATATGTGAATCTATTGTTTGTATTTAACTTTATTGATTCCTTTAATTATTGCTGCGACAAAAAGATTGCCTTTATTTAATTTAACTAAATCATTTCAATTACAAAATGTGAGCCCCATGCCATTATTGGCGCATAACGCAACTGCCCTTGCCAATTCCTTGATTCCGCGACCAGTCTTGTGACCCAGCATGCCGCTTATAAATCATACTTTGCCACAAAGAACTCAAAATTTCTAAGATACAACATTCACTAGTCGTAATAAGATATAATATACATGTTGCAGGCGTCCGAAAAATTCTATAAAACCAGAAATATTCCAAACATCATTTACAAAAATTCCGTATTAATTTTTAAGAATGTAATAAACTAACATGTACAACTCGTATTCACAAGTTTATGCTTTCATTGATTGGCAGAATGATGTGACAAATAAAAGCGATTATTTGCTTCTCAAAGTAATGTAAACACCTAGTCCTAATATTTTTTGCAAAAAACAAATTAACAAACAAAATAACAATATCGGTAAAATAGCCTCAGCAAACTACTGTTATTTTGTAAAACATTCTAAGCTGCCCTACTTCAATAACCGCTGGGGCTATCACATATCTTTGGCCTGATTGTTTTTAAACTGAAAAATATGAGTTAGATAATTGTTTTTGGCAAAACGTTACACAATTTAGCTATATTTTTCTATTTAACCACTTCGTTGGCAGTAAAATATGTCTACTAACAAAACTATAATGTCGTAAGCTAATAAGAGTTTATAAGCGATTTTATATTTTATTGATACGTACGCCCGTTTGATGTTTGTTCCAGCTTATGGTTACGTTAGACGTAACCATAACGAGCTAGTCGTGACTAAATATTTTCTGCCTTTTCAAAAGATTAATACTAACAACAGCCATGCTCATAAGTTCAAGTAATCGAAATTAAGAATTCATTCAAATCCAATTAAATTTTACTATAATTTAATAGTCATGGGAGATTAAACACTAATATTTATTTCTTGAAGAATGATATTTGTTACGTCTTACGTGGACCTCGATAATTGGAATTCGGAATACGTAAGAGTTCAGTCGAGAAATAACTACACGGAAGTGAGTTATTTTCACGCCCTTTTGTCAGTTGCTCAAAGTAAGACTTTCATACCCACAAAATGCGGCGAGGAAACCTACAACTGAATTTTTCGGAATTGTTCAATTCAATCAATTCCATCATATAATGTCACCAAGAAAGTGTACTTCCTGTACACCCCCATTTAAATTTGCTATTAAACATTTTGAGAGGCTAAATCGGCATTGGTTCCAGCCATTTAAAGAGCTTCAAGTAAATTCTAACTTAAATTGTCTCCAATTGGAGCCAAGTAACCAAAATACCAACACTATTTTCCCATTTACTGCCATCCTAATGGCATTGATTCCTTGCCTTTTTCTTCTGCTTGAGGAATATCTGTATCGTCGTGGAAGAATTTCGTTAGTATCAATGGCCTGTTATGTTATGCTGAGTGCCTTAGGAATGGCTTTTATATTAATGTACACCATCCTTATTTTATATCCCGAAGCACCAGTTGCTGTCAATATACTTTATTCCTTGTGTAGTTTGCAACACACACGGGTTAATTAATTAGATAAGCTAATATAATTCGACGACATTTATTTATTTGATTTACAGTTAAAAGTAAATAATGTAAAGCATCGATCGTCTTCTTTTGTTTCTAGGCACATATTATAGGCGAAAAACTACTCATTTTGAAACCGATTGGGCTGGTATCCTAGCAACAATAATTGTGTTTGGATTAGCATACCCAGCTCCAATTTGTTGTTACTTTGGTTGCCTTCAAAAAATGGATCCGTATTTTCACGTGTTTCAACTAATACTTCCATCATCAATTGACCAAAACTCATTTGGAATGGTGGCCCTAAGAAGTTTAATAATATTTATAGCAATTTTCAAATACATACGGTGTGGATTTGTTCTCGCCCTCGTTCCCCTCACCATCGTATTAAACTCAGTTAAAGAACTCAATGCTCTTAAACAAAGCCGCGTGTTTCTAAGAAATGCCAAGGTGTACAGTCAAATTCAGCTTATATTCAAAATTATTCATTACCAATTAAAAGCTGAAAATTTTTTGCCAATTGCTGGAACCCAGTTTTATTTGTCACCAGAGGCAGTTCTAATCATAATTGGTTGGGACCAACTTCCGCTGCCATTAACTGTTGTAATTGTTATGTTGTTTTGTGTCACTACTTTTGCTGTATTTATGTATGCCAAATGGGCATCAAAACTTACAGACGCATGCAGTGAGCTTATTTCAAACTGTTGTCAATATTTGATTGACGTAGAAAAACGAAAAGAGTGGAGCTATCAAGTAATGTCGAAGATTTGGTCTAGTAAGGATAAAATTAGAATATATTATGGAGATGGTAGTACTTTAGAGTTTCAAAGCGATTCACCAGTAGAGTATTTATTTGTGTTGCAGAATAATATTATTAATATGTTAATGTTGTGGACAACGTAAATTGTTAATAGAAGTTTTCAAATTTATATTTTATAGGCTTACACCTTACGCAATTTTACCATAAAGGGGTGATTTAATATTTTAAAATTACAGTGCTATAATTTAAATAAACTACTACTATTAATCGAAGTAATTATCTATTTGATTAAATGATCAACTTCACACCTTCAGTAAATCAAATTTGCTTAAAATGTATGAAGTGCAATTTATTTTACTTAAATCCACATATTAAATTAACATATCATTCTTTAAATAGTGTGTTAAGTGTAATGAATTTTTTACCCTGAATTTCCAGTAGAACTTTTTACTGCTAGACTTTGAAGTAAAATAATTTCTGTAGTAAAAATAAAGCTGATAATAGAAATAAAAAAATTTCTAGTTATAAGAATGGTTCCGCATAAGTGTACGCCAAACTGTTTTGTGTCCAGAAATTTTTCCAGTCTCTGTGCCTGAAATTAATATTTTTTTTTGCTTTTTCTACCATAACATTTAATCCTTATGTTAACTTTATGTTCATACCGATATATCATAAAAATTGCTTGGGCACACCGTCAGGACGTCAGCAACGGATCGGAATGAATGATGCATGTCTGCTACATGATAAGTGACTAGCGAAATACGCAACGTAAGTTGTAAAATTGATAAATAAGTACCTGCTAGGCTGTCCAATGGTATATTTCCGCTTAGCACATAAAACACCTGCAACATGTATCGTTAAGTAGGTCGCTTTAAAACCACACACATTTCTTTAAATATTAATGAAATGCATACATTAGTGCAAACATACGTCCACAATCAATTCGAAGGTGTTGTAGCTGTAACATAGGAAAGCAAGCGGGGCCACATAATTTGCCACTTTTTGTAATGAGTTTGAAACTCGAATAAATAACACCCGAATCCTTTCCCAGTCAAACTTTCCGTCATCCGAGCATACAATAGCGGCTTCGACTTTTTCTCGTAAATACTGATCCAGCTCGTGAAGCTGCTTTGTACAAAGTCGACATAAAAGTATAAGAAAAATGTCTCCATAGCTCCATGCTAATATTCCTGACTTCTCCAGCGTTATAAATAGTACAGCAAAAATGGGGTGATATGGTATATAGTTTGAAAGAAACTGGGAGCTTTTGTAAAAGTATTTTTCCAAAAGCGGCTTTCCGGCAAAATGTCCTAAAGAATTTGTTAGTTATTTTGAAAATGTGGAGAATTTCTCATTTTTAATCCAAAAATTAATTTTACCTCGGTCAAAGAAATTAACGTCGTAGAAAACACTTTCGATTATTCCTACAGTCAATAATATTATAGGCGTGATCACCTCTCTCATGATCATCCTTGACAAGGCTTGATGTTTAGGATTGCAAATGCTAATTAGGTATATGACGACTTGATTCCATTCTTTTAAAATTGCAATTAAACGGATCGACGTGGCCATAAAATAAACATACCTGAAAGTTAAGAATAGAAAATGAATTTTATCATGTGTCAAATGCATTAGCAAAATTTGATAAGAATTTAAAATTTACGTCAGAAATATTTGAAAATGAAACATGGCCAGGTGAGCCGTGCTTAGTTTGGCCAGCATATCAGAATTTGGATCAAGAAGCGTTATGGCTGCTGTCCTCATTAAATCCATGGTGATAATTAAATAGAATATGGATATTACAGCACTATACACAGCTGAGAAAGTGCATTTTCTATAAATCAGTTTTTGGGTTTTGTTATGCTGGATAATTTATTATTGATAGTAATATTTTTCTAATATTTTAAATTTTTTGGTGTTACGTACTTGAACTGAAGTCTACCGTTAGCGTTCCATGTGAAAACATTCTTGTGCGAAATAACCCCAAGAAGTTTTCCTAAACAGAGGACGCCTGCAATAAAGTTTCTATAAATATTGTAAAACTGAATGCCCATCATGTACGGTTTTGTCAAACGAGAAATTTTGTTTAGCGTGGCAGAGCAGACTTAGGTTTACAAAAAATATAAAACAGGCAGTTATCATACTTTCTTACTTATTACCATTTTAATCAAACTTTTTTGTTTAGCTGCATCTGAAAGTCGGATTTTCCTGATTAATTTGGTTACGCGTATCAAATTCAAGTACTTTTAAGTAGTTTGTTTAAAATGTGTTGACCAAATTGCTTCGCTAATGTTATTCTAGCAATTATCTTAAATGGTAAAATGTTGTGTTAGTACAGAATTTGTATTGTATTTATTGTTGACTACCCTATTTGAATTAGTAAAAACAAGTCATGACAAACTCACTTTGCACTTGTTAAATATTTATTCTAAAACAACTTCGCCCTCGTAACTAATTTATTAGACATTTAACATATCCTAAATTTATTGGAAATGGGCGTTGTAGCACTCACGTAATGCACTGTGAAATTAAGGAATTAATTTGCTTGTAAATTAAATTTTGAACATTACACACAATACAAAGTCAAGTTTATTGCTACCAAACAATCTTATTAATAAACTGCACATGCTTAATAGCTGTCTGTAATGTTAAATTTAAAATAAAGAAAATGGGACACTAAAAATTGAATGTTAGAATTGCTGCAGTAGCCGGTAGTTTGTAGGGCCGATTACTTTCCAAAACAGTTCTTGGACAGCAATCTACAGCAATCAACAAAAAGGAAAAAATTAAATAAATGGTTGTTTATTTTGTTTTAGAAATGACCACAACCCACACACAATATGAGACAATGATTTTACATACTGTTTAAATAATTTAGCAATAATAATATTTGCTAATAGAATTAACATGTTGTTTGCTTAGATATTTAACATGATATTTTAAGTTGATACGTTTTACCTATAGATACATTTTGAAATGCGAAATAGTTTACCTTAATCGTTCGTAACAAGGTGTTTTGCGAAAAAATAATGTTATGAATGAGTACAGAACTATTTGTACACCATTTTTTGTCTCGGAATTTTAGTTAGTGATGGATACATAGATAGATACTTTGCACAAAATTTGAAATACGGGATAATAATATAGCATTATGACTTATCACTACAGTTCAATTATAATTCTTATAAATTTCTGAACGTGCTTTACACAGTGATAAGTAATTTACTTACTATTTACTATTAAATCATGGAAGTATACCGGTGTAAATGATATAACCTGCGTTGTTAATGTTATTCTGGCTTTTTTAGTGGCCTTAGTCTACAGCTATATTCCCCATTTAAATGCATCAATTTAATTTTTGTCTTACAAACTCTTCCCTTATTAACTGGATAATACAACTCCCAAATAAATATCATTGTTCCAATCAATGTGAAGAAACAAAACGCCAACATGACAGAAACGAATTCAGGTGTCGTAATATATTCAGATGTAATTGGTTCACTTACATTCCACGATTCTCTTATATCATGCAGATAATCCCATTTCTTTTTTGCCCATTCATCCCACTTGACATAAAGCCCAGACTCATGAATCATCTTGATAGTCCTTATCATCCAATATCGATTTTTTGTTCCAATTTTCCAATGCTTCCATTTAGCAAAGAGGGATTCCTTACGCATAACAACAACTTCGACATCATTTCTTGCTGTATTTAGGAGTTGCTTCGTATACAATGGTACATAAGCGTTAGCAAGTTCATCATCTGCCACATACATCAGTTTTTCGCCCATTTTAAATTTATCTACCATATAATCCATTTCCTCATTTAGAGTAAAGTTCTTATTGTAAAGATGAAAGTACTGCTCTAAGTCATCGCTAATGCCAATTAATTTAAAATTATGAGAGTATAGCTCGTATACAGTTTTCGCACTGTGGCCCCTTAGCCGTTCAAGTACTTTATAATTGGCATGTAAAAGTTCCACAAACGAACTGTAAGCTGGGACAATCGGTGCAATAGTTACGAGACTAGTCAACTCATTCTCATAACAAAATCCGAAAAACGTAGCACCACCCAATATAACAAATTGCATCATGATTATTATATCGTCAAATTTATTCTGAAAAGCACCAAAATGTTTCCAAAAATATTTTTTCAACTTTTTAGGAATTTGCAAGTAGCCTGGTGGAAGCAAAAACCTAACGAAAACTAGTAAAAGTAAGATTCCCATTGGTCCCCAAACATCCGCAGGGAGGGCTTCAATCCAAATTAGTGTCTCAATGCGGAAGCCTTGCCTGCCTTTTCGATAAATGCAATACACAGGCACGTTTGTCAAAAAACGTTGGGGATAAATCTGTGTGGTCAGGTATTTTCCTTTGTAATGCTCTATCATAAATTGTACTTCTGTTAAAATTTCGGATCGAATATGGAAAGGTTCGTGCAAATTCTTCCCCAATACTTTGCAAAACTTGAGGGGTTGCCTTCCAAAATGTGTTTAAACTTCTATTTGCTGTATTGTAATCCATAAGAGTGAGAAGTGTCATTAATTTCGAATTACAAATCGACGCACGATTTTGTCGTTTAAAGCGGCTGTAGCAATGATGAATACGAGGAAAGGAATAAACTCCGTTTAAGTAGTGGTGCGTCATTATGTTTCCAGCTGTTTTCTGATACAAAGCTTTGTGAAGTAGTAACACATTCCCGTGATTACTTGCAAAATCGGTTATCTTTTCGTGTTCATTTATTAACTTGTCATTACAAAGTGAGCTCAAAAGCATATCACTAGGATTGGAATAGGGGGTTGGGAAATTAAGGAGAATTTTCACAGCGACAAAGCCATCACTACACATCCAGTTCATTTTGGAAATTCCAAATGAAAGTTTGGGTGAGTCGCCTATATAATTATCTAGCCTCAGTGAAAGATATAGCATCAATGTCGTAGGCACAGTTATATAATCAATCAAATTTTCGTGTTGCTGCTTAAAGTTTTCCCAAAATTTCACGTCGTTGAAATTCGTTGAAGTAAACGGTAAATATCAATTATAAATATATTGTACGATGGACGAAATTTGGGAACTGGTATAATTTTAACGTTGGGAAACTGAAATGTAGGTGTGAAAGAAGTTTGATTAATGATCACAAATCTAGATGAAAATTTATTTGTTAGACTGTTAGCTAAAGTGAATTCACTAATTGGCTTTTCAATTGGTAGGCTTACGAAATGAAATATGAAAGTGTCTGATCGTTGATTGAATACTGGAAAGAGCTTGTGTAAAGGAATTGTGTTCATTAAAAGCTTTCCAATTGCGTATTTATATATTGCTAACAAAAGAAATTTTGTTGGAAACATGATTGAGTCGTTTCGTTATCCCTGGAAACCTATTCTCTGGGTGAGACACAACAAAGATTTTAACGGAAATGGGTAGGAAGAATTCAATTCAATTCAATTAGAGTATTAGAGCAAAATTCTAGTCAGCATAGTCGGATTTCATTGCTGTCAAAACATAAACTAACTTTCATGAATTCTAGCTTTCGATTGCGATTTGTCATCGTCATCATGAATAAAATATTTCATGTAATGACTTCCGGCTCACCGATTTCATTCGATTACATTCTCGTAAAGCGGGTTTAATCTTTTTCCGTGGTACATTAATTTATGGGATTATGTATCAAATACAACAACAACCACTCTTTTAAAATTTAAGTGTTAGTTAATATTACACTGCAAGATTTACGGTTGAAAATATTTTCAAAGGTATTTTGACTAATAAACGGTTTGGAAATATCGTTGATGAAATTGTAAATTTCATAACTCATACATATTTTCCAATACGTGCTGGCCTTGAATCGAAATTTACGTGTAGCGTGCATAATTTCTTTGTTTTTGCTATTTGGGCACCTTGTGTTGGAGCATAGCGAGAGGTGCTAAGTAGCATTTGTGATGTTTGCTTAACGGAGAAAACATACCAACCAGCCATTAGTCAGATAATAGGGAAATATCAGCACATCTCAAATCATGAACAAAGTTCTTATCTGGTTCTTATCATCTAATACTATCTTGCCTTCCCGATTTCAATCATATGGGTAGAAGGTTTCCTCGATGCATTTTGTTACCTATACAATTGCGCACGAATAATATATCGTACGATGAGTAACGGAAATAAAATAGTAAATTCTGCGTACCAAATTTTAAATATTTCGGGATGGGTGCCAATTATGTTAGTGTCGTAAATTAATGGATAATAATATTATGCTTGTTAATATGCAGTTTGAGAAACGATAGTGGCAAGTCATTGAATGCACTCACGCCTACATTGCCTCGTGTATTTTGTATGGCAATTAAGGTTGGTGAGGCATTATACATAAATCATACCCCTGTAAATTCTTTTAATTATTACTTAAAGATTTTCTCAGTTAATATCTGGCAGAACAATATGTGTCTCCAAAACCTAAATTGTTTATAATATGTAAAATTGTGAGTCATTGCTATACACTGTGTTGAAAGTTGAGGAGTCGAAAGGCTGGATAGGAAGAAACTGGCCCTTGTAGGCACTATAATTATCCAACATGTTTTGCAACAATGAAAATTTTCAACTCTAAAAATTTTAATTTAGGAGGAACGATATTTAAGAATATTTTATTCATTTTGTTTGTATGATATGATATTTATAAATACAATAGATCACCATTTAAATTGTAAACAGTACAAGGCAAGAAAAACACGCATCTACCAAAGCTCGTAATAACAGGTGCCATAGTAAGAAAGTCTAATTTTACACGCATTTCTCAAAACATACGTTTTACTTTTACTTTACCAAAATAACTTACCTAAATCTTTCCTAAACCGAAGTTTTGCACGCACAAAATGTTGCGTGTACCTAAAGAATTATTTTACACCACTTTTCGATTCAGGTTTTAAGTCCTTTCCGGCTACTCATATCTCACTGTGGCTGAGGGAACCATTGTGTAGATTATAGAAAAATTGTTTATGAACATTTGATCATGGACCAATTTATAAGTAGATTATTTATAGAGTAAGTATAATATGAGATATTGGCTCGTAGATTTAAAAATTAGAAGCATGGTTTTTTGACTGCGTGTTTCGTTGTTGAGAGGAAGAAAAAGGGTGAATGAGTGGTCAGTTGTCTTTTGGTCAGAGTAGCAAGTTCGTTCACTCAAGTTGAGTTTAATTCATGTCTTGTCACTTGTAAAATTGTAGCTTGTCTTTGTGAAGAACATTGTAATTGGTAATTTTGTTGATTTTGGAAATTAGATTGAAAGTTGTTAAATAAATCAAAACTGTTTATTATACTAATACAGCATTTGTGTTACTGTTTTAGTGATTTTAAATAGTAAGAATCATCATAAAGTTTGAAATATTATCACTACGTTTTGCTTCACCATTTCGTGACCGTTGAGGCAGATCGAAGGCGTAGTAATACTCACGATACGAGTTTTTAGATCCGACAACGCGTCTAGTTGACTGTATAATCAATATATTTACAACTTAATATAAAAAGCTGAATATGACGCATCGGAGAAATATTCCGTATAAATTGGCAAAATATGCATGCTGATATACGACCCTAAAAATTGACAAAATATGCCGTAAATCAAATCAGGTTTGCATTGATTTTTGAGATGTACAAGTCAATATACGGTCATGTAAATACAAATATACATTCTAAGCTTGCTGTAATGCTAGTTGAAAATAATAAATCAACGCCATTCTAAGATGTTCAACAGTGAAGCCTTGTCGAATATCAGCATTGGCTTTGGTAACTGGGCTGTATTTAATATCTAGTCTTTAATGCGTCATTTCACGTTTTTCGGCATTTTGATTACTTTTTTTCTAAAGTTATTCAGAACTATTGAAGCTTAACAGCGATACAGCAAAAATTGTTTCATAAAATTTCAAATACATGCAAAATTACCCAAGTTGCTGTACTCTGTACTGTATGAAAAAGCATGCATAAGGAAATCCAAAATGCTTTATGAATATATATGCATCAATAAATGCATTACTTGATTAAACAAAATATGCATCAATAAATTCTTTACTTGGTTTAAAAAAATATGAATTATCAGATCTACAAGTTGGGGAAATAATCTAGGCATTTAAACCTTACTTCTATATTTATTTACTTGTGGCCTTCGTGTTAATGTTTCCAATTTCCAATTTTTGCGTATCACGGCTTAAAACCGGGAAGGCCATACAATATGTCATAAAAATGCTAAAATATGAATAAGCATGCATGCTGCATATCCAAATTGCCGAAATATTTCCGATATAACACAACAAACAGGTCACAAATGCGTTATTTTCGTACGTATCGGCCACATGCAACGTGGCATTACCGTTCGATTACGTATGCAAAATATGCGTTTCATACAAATCCAATGTATACTTAAATGTATTACAAAATACTTAAAAGCACAATACTTGTTGCCAATTTAATACAATTGAAAATTTACTTTGTAATCCTACGTTATCACAAAATACTACTTGCTTATATTTGCAGTACATGGCAATCAATAATGGTTCTTGCATATTAGTAATTTGACTACATGACATTCCACCCACACATGCTTCAAAAAGTAGTGATTGATCAAAAAACGTCATAATGTTATTCTGGTACATTCAAAGGTCTTAGTCTACAACTATTTTTGTATACTAATTTCTCCTTACAATACATCAATTGAACTTTTACCTTCCTAACTCTTTCCTTAACTGGATTATAAATCTCCCAAATAAATAACAATATTCCAATAACTACTAAAAAACAAAACACCAACATAACAAATATAAATTCCGGTGTCTTAATATATTCAGATGTAATTGGTTCATTTACATTCCGCGATTCTGTTAAATTAAAAAAATAATCGCCTTTCCTTTCCGCCCATTCATCCCACTTGACATAAAGCCCAGACTCGTATATTTTCTGAATAGTCCTTATCATCCAATACCGATTTTTTGTGCCAATTTTCCAATATTTCCAGTTACCAAAAAGGGATTGTTTATTCTGCATTACGACTTCAATTCTGTCAGTTTTTTGGAGTTGATTTGTATACAGAGGAACATAGATGTAGGCCAGCTCATCATCCATCAAAAAAATTAGTTTTTCGCCAACTTTAAACTGGTCTACCATATAATTCATTTCCTCTTCTAGATTAAAGCTCTTGTTATAAAAATGAAAGTACTGCTCTAAGTCATCGCTAATGCCAATTAATTTCAAATAATGGGAGTATACCTCATAAATAGTTTTCGCACTGTGTGGTTCTATCATTTGAAGTATTTTATACCTCGCATGTAGAAGTTCTGAAAAAGTGTTGTAAGCTGGGACAATTGGAGCTACAATTACAAGACTAGTCAATTCATTCTCGTAACAAAATCCAAAAAACGTTGCACTGCACAAAATAACAAATATTATTGGAACTTTGATCTCGTCAAATTTATTTTGAAAAGCACCAAAATGTTTCCAAAAATATTTTTTCAACTTTTTGGGAATCCGAAAATTGCCTGAAAATAAGAACTGAAGCAAAACAACCGAGAGTATTATTCCCATTGGTCCCCAAATATCTGCAGGGAGGGCTTCAATCCAAATCAGTGTCTCAATGCGGAAGCCTTGAGTGCCTTTTCGATAAAGGCAATACAAAGGCACACTTGTCATCAATCGTTGGGGATAAATTTGTGTTGTCAGGTATTTTCCCTTATAATGTTCTGCTAGGAATTGTATGTCTGTGACAACTTCAGATCTACACATGAAAGGATCGCGCAAATTCTTGCCCATATTAAGTAAAACTTGAGGACTTCTCATCCAAAATTGGTTTAAACTCTTATTTGCTGTATTGTAATCTATAAGAGTGAGAAGTGTCATGAAATTCGAATTACAAATAGACACACGATTAAGTTTTCCGAAGCGGCTGTAGCAATGAGAAATGAAAGGAAGGGTATGGAATTGGATGAAGTAATGGTATGTCATTAAGTTTCCAGCTGTTTTCTGATACAAGGTTTTGTGAAGTAGCAGTACATTTCCGTGATCTGTTGCAAACTTGATTATTTTTTCGTGTTCATTTGTTAACTTGTCATCACAAAGTGAGCTCAAATCCACATCAGCAGAATTTGTGCATGAGATTGGAAATCTAATTAGAATTTTCACAGCGGAAAAGCCATCACTACACATCCATTTCGGTTTACGAATTCCAAATGATAGTTTAGTAAAGTCACCTGCATGATTATGTTGCTTCATTGCAAGATATAGCATCAATGTCGTTGGTACCGTAATATAATCTATTAACATTTCGTGCAGTTGCTTAAAGTTTCGCAAAAGTTTCACGTCGTTGAAATTTGTAAGAGTAAACGGCAAATCGATTATAAATACATCGTACGATGTACGAAACTTAGGAACTGGTGTAACTCTAACGTCCGGAAACTGGAATACAGGTGTGAAGGAAGTTTGATTAATTACCTTAAATCTAGATGAAAATGTATTTATGAGACTTTTAGCGAAACTGAATTCACCATTATAATTTTCCATTGGTAAGCTTACGAAATGTAATATAAATGCGTCAGGTCTTTGATTAAATACTGGAAATAGCTTGTGTAAGCATACTGAAGGTGTCTCAAGGTTTCCCATTGCGTACCTAAAAATTATTACTAACAAAAGAAATTTTGTTGGAAACATGATTGAAACGTCTCGTTATCCGCAAAGCTTACTCTCTACCTTAAACACAACAAGTTGACATGTTTCTAAGACAATGTGTAGAATTTTAATGCTACGCCAGTATTGTATACAACTACGGCTTCCGGGTTATTATTTTAGTCAATTTCATTCTTGGTAAAAGGATTTTCTCTAGGGTATATGGAATGATAGGATTACGTGACTAATAGTACATTTACAACTTCTGTAAGGTATAATAAGTGCTAGTTAATACGTGTAGGTGGAAGGTTAATGCTATGGATGTATTTGCAAAACGTGTTTTAATTGATACCATGTTTGGTAATGTATCGTTGACACAGCAGGAAAAACTATGGATAACAAACATATGGTTTGAGAGAAATCTTGGTTTTGAATCGAAATTTACATGTAGCGTGCATGTCCATAATTGTTTTGTTATTGCTTGTTCAGCAGCTTATGTCAGAGCAATCGTTAAATGTTACGTGTTTGTTTTTCCGAGAATACCAAACAAACTTAGGAATAGTAGTATAATCATGGAGTATCAGCACATATTTCAAACTGGAAACATGTTTGAACTATATACTTAATGCTTTCTTGTTTTTCCATGGTGGGATAATCTCTGGGATTAGAAACTCGCATCGAAACATTTTGTAGCATATTAATTAGGTTCCGAGCTAATAACAGAACTTAAGAACTGAGATGTGTAACAAAAAATAAAAAAATAAAAGTATTGCTATAGACATTATATGCCCTTGACATTTACCAATGCTCATGGCAAGGAGTAACGTAAAGCTATTTTATTTCGTATAACAACTGGTGGGTATTATACATGAAAGACATATCAGTATATTATACAAATTATTGCTTATACCTTTACATGGTGAACAATGTATTGTAATAAAACTCAACGTACATTACAAAGCGGATTTTTTCGAAAAAATTTCGCAAATAAATAATCAAATAATATTGTATTTGATAAAACAACGTCATAACTGTTGTTGTATTCTACGTATAAGATGAAGAGCAAGATATATCTTGTTGTATAAAATCTTTAATTAATTTTAGAATAAAAATTTTAAATTGATTTTTAATAAAATAAGTTCACCAATTAAATTTTACAGAGTAAAGAACGTCGAAAACAAAAATATATGTTCCACGAAGGAAGCAATTATGGTATTCTAGAATGACATGCAAATTAAACTTCTATCCACGTATGTAACTACGCACTAATAGAATTTTTATTCTAACGATTGGTACCTCAGAGAATACATAGACGTACGTAATTGTCTGTGAAGATTTCATATATCCAATCGACAAGTAATTTAGATGAATGTCGACAAACAAAAAATAAATGGAATAATTTCTCTAAATTTCCCAAAAAATAATAGCTCAAGGATATGTAATATAGAGTAATTGCTTCTTTCAGCTTACATATGCGACACGTTTTTTTTGTATTCATAAACGATTGACTTGTCCCGACTCATTTCTTATTTTTTTGGTTGAGCTTGGTCAAATCTAAAAAGTTGTTTCGCCAAATTGAATATAATAAACTAATACATTGTAAAGTTAAATTGTACTGATATTTGGCTAGTCTCTATAGTCATTAGGGCTGCGTTGTTGCAGGCATCATTTCATAAATCGTTGATACAACCATTTATTGGCATTTGATTGCCGTTATTAAATACTAAATCCAAAAACCCGAGCAGTATTCATTTAAACGTCAAAATTTACTTTAAGTCTTCTGGTGCTGCCGCACATTACGTAAATGCAACTTACGTATATAGTAGTAATGACAAAACAAATTGTTTGTTGAACGTTTAGAGCGATGTCTATTTTCCAAAATTCCCTAAATCGGTGTTGAGCGGAGCATTAATGGGTTTGTCAATAATCGAATTCAGAATAACGCTGCTCTTTTAATCATCAAACAGGACTTCGATAAGTCGTATAACGTGCAAACCGTAAAGGGTAAACAGCATCGCTATTCATATGTAGGGAAACGTTGAAATCCCTTGCTCATAAACAAAATAATTGAACTCATGTTACTTTTAAAAAGAAAGTTTTTCAATTTATTTCTATCACAATTAAACATGTGACCGACCTCTTTTTACTCAACACAACGAACCTAATAATTTTACAAAACATCTAAAGCAAATAGATATATTCACAGAATGGCAATGATATATTCGCGTCCGAAACTGAGTTGTTCCACATTATATTCCTTGCTTTGCAACGACAAACTTGTGCTACTGATGACTGAACAACTGTTCACAAAATGGCAGGAAAGGTTTCACCCCCGCGGGAGTCAAAACTCGTCAAATTTCGTCGAATAATTTGTCCTGCAAACAACGCTTCGTGTACCCCACTCCTAAAATTTGCAATACAAAGGCTGGATTGGTTAAACGCGCATTGGTACAATTCATTTTACGAGTTTCGAATAACTTCAAATTCTTGTCTCCAGTTGGCAACATGGAATACTTTGAGGTGTAAAGTTTTTCCTTTAACAGCTATACTAACTGCATTGATACCAATGCTTTTTTTGGTGCTCGAGGAATACTTTTATCGCACTGGAAAAGTTACGTTAGTTCGAATGGCGTGTTACCTTGTGGGGAGCGCCTTGGCGACAGCGTTTCTGTCAATGTCCTTGGTACTATTCATTTATCCGGAAGCGGCACCTGCTATAAACTCATTATATTCATTATGTGACTCGCAGCGCACACGATGTAACGAAAACGGTAATGCCTTATGTAATAGATTCTTTTTATGACAGACAGAAAATTTCATGGTGTAATACAAGTCTGTTGTTTCCTTTCGCAGCTATAAACAACCCTAACCACCGTTTTCCTGTCGATTGGAATGGTATTCTTGCAATAATATTTGTATTCGGGCTCGCCTATCCTCTACCAATTTTTTGTTTTTTCGCTTGCTACCGTAAAATGGATCCATATTTTCATTTGTTTAAACAAATACTTCCTGC
>JAANSM010000734.1:0-23968 GCA_036850725.1 Orchesella villosa | reverse complement strand
TATATATATGTGTGTAAAAATGTGCATAACGAGCAAAAACATAAGTAATTCAACATCAGCATTAAAATGCAAATCGATTTTAATATATCGTAACTGTGCAGCAATAGTGAGAGTGAGTGAGGTGCAGTTAAATTAACAGAATATATATTACGTATTCCTTATTCCTTTGAATATTATACCGGACTTCAATAAACTATTCTAAGCCGAACACGAAATATTATTAATTATTATGTAAGATGGAGAATAAAAGTTTTTTTTATAAATTAAACTCAACAAGAATAATGAAGATTTAGAGCAAATGTTTGTAACAGATTGCCTGCCTACGAACCTAAAACATGCATATAAATAATGTCTAAATACTAATTGCGAACTGAAAGATTACTCGAGTACGGTGGTGGTGGTGATGTTCGAGAAAGCATTTCTGTGAATCCTAAAAAATTAAAACAATTTGCATGAAATTATACACATATTGAACGAGATTTTCTACACATTTGCTTGTACCTTGGTGCCTTAGTGGAATCATATTATGAACACCGGGCAGTGAAGTATTTGTTGATACACTCGGGGGTCGCTCGCTGGTTACGAGACTTTCTACACATTTGCTTGTACCTTGGTGCCTTAGTGGAATCATATTATGAACACCGGGCAGTGAAGTATTTGTTGATACACTCGGGGGTCGCTCGCTGGTTGCCATTTCTGTATGATTCATTTAAATTGCTACCATCAACCGATCAACCATAAATAACAAAAGAACACACCGTATGAACTGACCTGTCTCGTATGCGATAAAATAAAACTTACGTTGATACGCTCTTCCTCTCGACGATTTCCTAGGGCAGAAGCAATGCTTGCAACAAACGCCACAACATACGAAAAACAGCAGGATCCCAACTCCAATCATTGACATCGTCAATATTTCTTCATTTGTACGTGGCGTTGATACCTCGGCCTTGGCTGTTCCATCCAAGACATTTTCCTTGATTTTTAGCTCCCTAAATTAAATCATTAAACATATTAAACTTAGCCGGCTTATAATTTTTTGTATACAGCATAAATACTCGACACCGGAGTGAATTGTTCCCTAATTATATCATTATGTGTGCACGATAGTTCATAAAAGCATACCTTTTCGAAATCTCGTTCATATCCTCGGTATGCGATAATATTTCAGCAAGATTAATTGGTTTAGTATCACTGAGATCGATAGTCAAAATGATCACATTTATTAATATAAAGAACGTCCTTGTTTTTAGCTGAAGGAAGCCTACTTCACCTTTATAGAACATGACGAGCGCCTGTCGCAATAATGAATTCGTAGTACACGTATACACAGACACACGACGGAATTGGTGTATGTTAAGAAATAAATACTGAGATACATATATCTACGAAAACGTTCTTTGAAACTGAAAAATGGTAGCCCATTCTTAATTTCTGAATACCAACATTTATAAGTAGAGGTAACGTATGTATGTGGCAATTTATGCCTGATTTTCAAAACAATTGGCCTTCAATTTATTGACCAAGACACAAGAAGAGAAGTTGGAAGTGATGCATTTGCTTTTGGAAAGTTTGAGTGTTTGCAAAACCCAGTTTTCAATATCTTACGTAGTTTAAGTTTTTAATGGCGATCTGTGGTTTTAAAAACTACTCTAATGTACTCTTAAATGTTTAAATCACTAAAGGCTGGGTGTCAGGTGTAGAATTCTATTTTACCCACGTATGACATATGATACCGAGCTCATACGGCATTCTTTGATTTGGTTATTTGGTATGAACTTACTATACTCCATAAAAAAGACAAAACATACTCAGAATAGTAGGATAAACCCCAACCACGTCTTTAGTAATTTGCATAATATTTCGATAAGCATTTTTTTAGTCTGTCATTTCATAAAATTGAAATGGCTCAAAAAATGTATAGCTATTTTTAGCTACATTGCAAGCGAGCAATCTTGGTTAATATGCAATTATTCAAAAGTTTAAGTGTGTACGCCATGTATTTTTAGGTGTATGTGACATGTATTAGATTTTAGGCATTCATTTTATCTGGCCAAATTTGCATAGCATCAATAACATTGTACTGTGTTTATTGTATGCCCCACTGTTAGCAGTGTACAACGTTGCTGGGATTAGAAAAACCAATTCATTCCTAAGTAATACCAGAATTTTTTAAAAATTATGCGATCTTCTTTTCCAAAAATGATCTGAAAGTTATAGAACTGGGCCCTTTGCAATAATGATAATGTTGTAAAGAGTAAAGATAGAAGTAACAAAGAATATTTTAATCATGCCTTCATAAAACCCATTTCATAAAACTCACACATTATTATTTTTATATCTTATTTATATCACAATAATGATTACATTCTAATGAAAGACTGCATAAAATGCTTTTGTACATTCCCAAAGATTTGTGCAGCTCTGCTAGGCAAAAAAATTTATTTGGAGGGCATATTGAATTGATTAATTGATGTTACATTAAAAGAGTTTTAAAATGAAGGAACTAACAACTAAGAGTAAAATGACCATTCAGAAAAGTGCGTTTATTGCATTTTTTGCACATTAAACATTATCGTTCTATTATGTAATTGCCTCATCCTCCACATTTCCCAAAAACATGATGTAAAAGAAATTTAAAGATTCATATTAAGCTACTTGAGCTAAATGCATGCTGCATGTAAATATTTTTTTCTGAGCTTGATCTACCTCTTCATAATCCAACTGCATAAACTCACTTGTAATTGTCAGGTATATGCAACTAATGTTCCTTTATTTATGCCACGGTTGAGACACGAGTATATAGTTGCCTTCCTTCATTTATAACAACTGACAGAATTCAAGAGCAGAGTCGAATGATAAGGTCGTTTGTCATAAAAAAATTCAGTATATTCTTNAAGAGCAGAGTCGAATGATAAGGTCGTTTGTCATAAAAAAATTACAGTATATTTTTATACATATACGTTATGCTGATGCCTGTCCGTCCAGTATGCAATTTTTTACGCAAGGCCCTCCTTCTTAAAACAAAGTCCAATATAAGATTTCAAGGCGATCATCTTCTGAGCAAAACAAAGAGCATATTATTAAGGCATAAGTGTACACATTTTAGCTTCAACTTAACCTACGCTCAGGGATACATGCTTGCATCGAATCAAATAGACAGTAATGGTTGCTGTTTATTACAATGCAGGCGTAGTGCCTCAGAACTTCTAAAAAACTATATAATATGTGAACAATGCATAACCATTTTTTGCCTAGTGTCAAGTGTAAAACTGATAGGATAAGCTGAGAGAACTAGGCAGGTTTTTTATGCAACAATTTTGGTAATTCCGTTTAGCATGTTAAATATCAGCTTTGTCATGATTCTGTCCAGATAAACTTGTATGTAATTTCTTATGTTTTGGGAATTTACGCTAGTACTATCTATATAGTAGCTTCAGAAGAAACGGAGTCGCTTTCAGTATTCAGGTGTGCAACTTTGTTTACAAAGAATCGCTTGTTTTGTAGGTACAAATTGTTTTTTCCGTCGATAATTGCGTTAATGGAAATGGAACGACGAAGGAGAGGATATATACTCTTACTCTTACAAATCACTCCTTTGGCACAAAACAACCAGTGTTGTTGGAGTTGGTTAAGTGAGCTGAACTGAAAAAAGAAGGGAGGATGTTGACGGAGTTCTATATTATGCAATTTTAGCCAATTTTTTATGTGGAAAAATGTTTCGTTCTATTAGCTACATTCCCTTGCTGGTAGTCGTGGTGTCAGTGATTCTAGTATTTTTTGAGGATGCGGAAGGTCAAGTTGTTGAGACCAGATATGGAAAGGTTGAGGGTAGAATGAAACAGTCCAGAGGCGGGCGTCAGTACCATCAGTTTCTCAAAATCGCTTACGCAAAACCTCCCATTTCCAATTTACGATTTGAGGCAGGCCCCCATTAAAATAAATTTCAATTCCAACTTCATATCACTTTAATACGTATACCAGAAATTTATACGAGAGTTTATACTGATTACTTTTTACTTTATTTAGCCTCCACAAAGACCAGATGAATGGGATGAAGTTAGACAAGCCACCCGATATTCAGAGCCGTGCCTCCAATTTGAGATTTTATACCTGGGAAGAGTTCAAGGTAGTGTTATAGACTTTGACTTCAATTCGTATGTCGTAGAGAATTCATTTAATCCTACTTTCATTACGAATGTTTGATGATGTGGAATAGGATCTGAGGACTGTTTGTATTTGAATGTATTCACACCTTCTGTAAGTCAGTTATTTACAATAACGTTTTTAATAATTAGTCAACTTGTTACTGTGAGGTAACAATAAGATATAATGTAAAGTTTTCTATTCTCTCAAGATTCCAAACGATGAACCTGGTGGCAAAAATCTGCTTCCAGTTCTTGTATACATACATGGAGGTAAAAAGCCTTCAAAATACAATTTACTTTGCCCAAACTTTTAGCATCATTGTAATTGTAATCTAACACTTTTTATTTTATCTGTTGAAAAGGTGGATTCATGTCTGGTTCCGCCAATGTTTATAAAGGTGCATACTTTATGGACGAAGACGTTGTTCTTGTGACGTTGAATTATCGACTGGGTGCACTTGGTGTGTAATTATTGATTTATAATTGTACAACGTTTTTTCTGCCCTCGTGTGATCCGTGATATGCTATATACAATACATATACCGATTGAACAAATTCTTTCTGATCTGAAATAAGGGTTTTTAACAACTGGGGACACAGTTGTAAGAGGCAACAACGGGTTGCGTGACCAGAATATGGCTCTACAGTGGGTACAAGAGAATATTGCAAATTTCGGAGGTGATCCCAATAAAGTTACATTGTTTGGAGAGTCCGTAGGAGGAGGTTTGTTACTATACTTTTTAGCATTATATTACTTCATGTTGCAAATTACTTAGTTTTACTGAGTAAAGCAAGTAAATGCTTGTTTTATTTTAATTTATGTCGATAGCCTCTGTACACTACCACCTGCTTTCAAAGGCTTCAGAAGGTATTTTTATAGACAGTTTCATAAGTATTAATTAGTTCCTTGATTCATTTGAATCCCATGTTTTATGATAAATGGTTTGTATTCTTAGGATTATTCCGCAGGGCTATCTCACAAAGTGGTAACGCTATGAGAATTTATGCTTTAACAAATGATAGATTTGGTCAAGCTAAAAGGTTTGCTGAAAAATTCAATTGTCCAACGGAGGATTCACAAGAATTGGTAAACTGCCTCAAGAAAATTGATGGAAAGCAGCTTGTGGAAGCTCACAAAGATGCAAAAGTAATATATAATATACGATTGGCGATATTTGAGTTCGTGTGATTTTTAACATAGTTCAAACAAAATTTTAACTCATATCATTAGGGAATCATTAGAGACGAATACTCGCTTTTTGCACCGGTAATTGAACGAGTTAAGGATGGGGGAGAATTTCTTGCAGACGAACCTGCAGAGCTTTTATCTAGTGGCAGATTTTCCAAAATACCGTGGTTGGTTGGAGTGAATTCAGGAGAAGGTCTTCTGTATACAGTTCGTAAGGAAGAATGGGACAATTTATAGAAAACTTGTTAATTTATAAAGAATGTCAAAAATACCATAATTTCATATATTTTTATAGCTATTCAGTATGATAGAGAATTTCTTGGAACTCTGGGATATCCCGAAGAATGGAAGAAATATCTTCCAACATTGATCGGTTTTGGTGATCAAGAAGTTATTGAAAAGAATTCGGAGAGAATTCGTCGTGAATATTTTCAGACGCCAATAGGAAGTGAATCCAGTTTCCAAAACTTTACCAACATGTTTTCAGACAAGCTATTTTTCCTTCCAGCACATAATGCCGCAATGCTTCAATCAAGGCATTCCCCTGTCTATATGTACTACTTTAATCATCCAACCAAATTCTCACTAAGCAAATTAGCAGCAGCAACATCAGATACTTCAGTAGTACGTCCTGAAATCCAGATTGCGGCTTATGTTGCAGGATCCTGGTTTAGGGAAGTACTATTAGGTTTCAGGAGGCATTTTTACGGTAATATTTCGTAGTATATTCAATTTTCATAAGATTAGTAATCGTAATTGAAGTGAAATAATAAAAATAAAATATTCCTTGTTGTTTCAGGTTCGTATCATGGTAAGTTCGTACATATCATAGAATATAACATAGCATACAACTTTAACTGCTAACTTTTTCCACTTTTGCATGAGCAGGAGACGAACTTCACCTTTTGTTTGACTTCAGTCGGTTTATTGAGCCAAGAATAGGAGACAAAGATTATGAATTATCACATGATATGGTGAAAGTGTGGGTAGCATTTGCCTCACAAGACAGTGTGTAAGTTATTGATTAGAAAACTGCATATTATAACCACAATATACTTATCGGATGCAATGTAACAAAATCTGCTATAAAAATGATTTACTCAGTTATTTGACATTTGAATTGAATCGATCCTTATTGCTTCCTTGTGTATTTTTAGGGACCGAACAGGAGTTGATGTACAACGGCTGAAATGGAAACCAATCGATCCCAACGATCCCATTCCTCATTATCTTGAGTTAACAGTGCCAATGAGGATTGTGAAGGAACCTTTCTCAGAAAGATTGCCATTTTGGAAAGACTTGCTGAAGGAAGAAGTATATAAGTAGTTTAAAGATGAAAGTATATTTTATTTCTTAAACGCAATTCCTGTTATTATCACATATTGCTTTGAATTGAATTATTTTGCTTTATGATAAAACAATAGTGAGTTCAAATTTTGAATTTAAGAAATGTATTATCCTTGTAATTAATGTGCCAATCATGTATACAATAAGAACACTTCAATGCTGGTAAATGTCATCCCTGGATTACAAAAAAAACGAGGAATGATATGGAGTGAAATTAAAGTGATAAAGAATGAAAAGTACATTCATTTATGAAGATCTGATAAACCAACTCATTTTTTTATTAACCTATATTGTATATCCGAAACTACAAAATCATATTATAGTAATCATATCATAATCATAAGACAGCAGCACATCGCCCAATCGCCCTACTTAACTACTTCTAATGCTACAGTAAAAAATGAGATACTGAGACACACAGCCAACAGCATGAAAACAAGCTTGAAGGACTCGAGATTGGCAGGGACAACGTTATCTTGTCGCTTAAGACACTCTTCCTGCTCCAACATGAGAGCCATCCAACATTTTGGGATGAGCTTCTTTTTCACAAGTGTTGAAATTCCAGGGTCTGTGCGCAAATGCGTTATCATCCTTGCAGCCTTCCTTATTGACAGCCATCTATCATACAACCCTGACTCAACAAGCATGCTGACGTCAAGGTGAAAAAATGTAGACAGGAAATTATCCAGTAGTACCCACGACTTCTCTTCTGGAAAGAGGGAATGAAATTTATTACTGATTACAACTGTTCCTCTACCCACGTCATTGAATGCAGATAGCAAAAACTGAAAAACTTCCAACTCTCTTGATGGCATCAAAACAGCAAAATCGAGAGGAACCTTCCATGAAACGGTGCTTAATAATTCCAAATCGTACAACGTAAATGGTTGATTATATGCAATGTTTCCAGTAAACTGTAGGAGTCTATGAATATTTTTCACTCTTTTACGCAATTTATTCACAAATGCTAGCGCAAGAACTCCGGTTCCACTATCATTTTTGAGATTATGACTATCATCATTTACCAGAGGAAATTTGTCAAATGTTACGTTTCCATTTATAATTAGTGGAATACTTTTACTTCCACCATCCACAATTTCCATCAAAGTTTCCGGAACATTTGGTAATCTTTCTTTTGTCAGGTACGAAAATTCTGAGCTGTTATACGCATTTCTAAGTAAGAATGCAACCCAGATCCAAATTATCATTATAGTCCCCGTTTTATAATCCAATTTGAAACCTTGATCCTGCTCTAGTGCCACGGAATATACCCAAAGTAGACTATTCTTCATTTTCCCAATTGTGTGTAATGTTGCAGATACAAGAAGGAAAGTGATTGCGCTCATAGTCCAAGACATTGTATCAAAAGGCTTTATCAAAGCTTTATAATCTAATGCGTTGTTAGATGACCTAACGAAAACCTTATAAATTAGACCATCATGTTGAAAACAATGTCCTGAAATTTTGAAGCGCTCTCGACTCTTCCTTGTAATATTGAATGTAAGGTTGCGAAAGCGATTTACAGTCTGAACAATTCTATCAAATTTCATTCCAATTGGAGGTTTGACTCGACCTTGACGAAATGCAGAATCGTTATATTTTTGACGAATTGATGCGCTAATGCAATCAGTTGCCCATGGACGAATGTGCTTGTAAATTAACAGTTCATCACGAAGTTTTCTAACATTGCTGCAACTTTCTAGCAGAGATGTAAACTTTTCTTTATTTTTTCTGTTTGCAGATGTATGAAAATTTAAAAGATGTCTTTCCAATTTTCGGATTTCCGAAATTGTCTTCAGAGTAAACAGATTTATAGTTAAGGCTTGTTGTTTGCGACGGTTGTCTCCTAACGAACAAATAAGACAAAGGAGCAATAGTTGGGAATCTTTTGTTGAAATTAAAATGGTTGAGCGAATTGTTTCGTAGAGAGAAGCGGATTCCCTGCTGCCTTGGGCTAAGAATATTCCCCGAGGGAAATTAATTTCATTTCGAATTAGAATTGTAAATGTAGGATAACTCCAAAAATTACTTTCCAGTTGGACAAGATTGTGTAGCAAGATTTCCATTGCTAATTTAGGCTTGGATTTCTTAACCTTTAGCCATGGTATAGGACTTTTTCTAGTTGCATCTATAAAATAATAAGTGAATCTCGCATTTTTCTGGAGCTAATTTGTTAACCAACTCTAGGTCGCGTGAATAATTTGAATGATGTGACAATTTGGATGATTTTTGGGATTGAATATCCTTGTAATGTAAGGTAGACAGAAGGACGATAGTTTTTCCATGCAATTTTGGCGTACTAATGGATAAAAATAAAGAAACGTTTATTTTTCCAATGTAATGAAGTGTACAGTATTCAAAATTTCCTATTAAATTACTCAACGTTAGAGAAAATACAGGTTGAATGAAACAGATGATAAGAAAAAGAAGAAAAATTAAACTTTTCAAACTGTAAGTAATCCAATACATGGACATCTTGGAAAAATGCATATTATGGTATAAATTACAATGCAAACTTCTAGAAAAGAAGCAGTTAGTAAAAGTAAAAGTAAAAGCAATTGCGCAACATTAAATTTGACATGACGAAATCGTTTGGACCTTAACCAACCTATGGAATCAAATAAACAACAAGGATAACCTTCTTCACTTTCGTCCATAACAAACGACCTTTTAACATAATTATCGTAAAACTTGATTGGGCACTCATATGTTAGAGTTTGTGATTGACATGAAAAGACAAGGATTTTCAAATGCATAAAAGATGTGACATGCATTTTTGTACTCTGTATTTACAAATTCATATTTACAGCCAACCCCATTATTTATCTTGTTTGTCAATCAATGTCATTATATCGTGTTGAAATCTGATTAGAGATTAATCAATCATCTTTTCGTCACACCAATGACTACTTGAATTTGCTTCCGATCTACCGAAACTGTCACTCAACATTGCAATTTCCACTTATATTCCAATATTTCATGAGAATGAGAAGAAAGATTGAATTAGCGTAAACATTTTGAACGTTGAAAAAGTTTCGAGAGGACAACCGCTACCTACTTATTGCTCCAATAAAATTACTTGATACAATGTACTCACAGAGTCCTCTCGAAGTAATCACTTAATGTACAAGTATTTACACACAAAACATAATCAATAATTGGAACAAAATTCAAGTTTTTATGAATTTATCAAAACACACACACCGGAATTTCCACCTTGTAAATTTTAAATGGAACGGAAAGCAAAACACATTTAGCGATGCATGTTTATTTAATGATTTCTGTCACTATCTATCTACTAACCAATAACCATCTGTATTTACTCGTTGCTCATATTCATTGTACTTTAATACTCGCACCAATTGATAATCGAAATTCCTAAACAATCGTGAATCATCCGCTCTTTTGGGATGAATCATTAAAGTATATCAGGTATTTCCAACCTGTAAACATGACATCGTACATGAAATTTGATGGACCGTCGGTTGGAAATTTGGAAAATTTAATAACGTGTCAATATGTTTTCTTGAGAGATTTGAGTGTGAAGTATACCATTTAGATGAGGGAACACAAAACACAATTTGCCCACACAACCAATCATGTGCAAGCATGCGTGATACATATATGCACACATTTTATATCTTGATTTAATGCGTGTATTGAAATCAAACATCCAATAAGGAACGTTTTGATTTTCGCATTACTTTGACAGATGTGAAAACGATTTATGAAAACAAGTCCTTGATGACCATCAAGTAATTATTCATTACTGGAAGACCGCATATCAATGTGCAACATCATTCCATTAAATCCGAAAACACTCGATTTTCACTTTATTGATAAATGTACATGACATGCCGTGATGATAAGCAATGTTTGCGCTGTCATATTGATCAATGATAAGTGCTAGCAGGATTTAACTCGTAGGCTGTATATGTTCTCACTTCTCACCTATTTTATTTTTACATTCTTCACAAGATTTGATTGAAAAAAAAATGATTTGACCTATCGCTTTCTACTTGAGAATTCACGTTGATGATAACAACACTTTTTCTTATCTTTAATCTATATGCCCAACCTAACACAATTACGAAAATCATCCAGGTGCTCATGAATCCCATCATGATTGCATATACTGATGTGAACACCTATATAAACTAAGGAATCCTCACCAAATTTGTCACTTGCTGCTTTCGTTT
This sequence comes from Orchesella villosa, assembly GCA_036850725.1. Lineage (NCBI taxonomy): Eukaryota > Metazoa > Arthropoda > Collembola > Entomobryomorpha > Orchesellidae > Orchesella > Orchesella villosa. The sequence goes on along the minus strand of JAANSM010000734.1, from coordinate 13,085 downwards.
CTTAGCTGGAATATCTCGCAAAAAACACCACCACACAAATCTTTCATCATGAAGGTTCTCTTCGTTGCCCTCCTTTTCGTTGCAGGCACCTTTGCCAGGGTTGCAGTGCAAGAACAACAAATCCAGGCTGAAGGACCAGCTTGTCGTAAGTTTACATTTTGGATTTGGAAATTTTTCATAAACTCATTTTAGCAGTTAGCTACAATTTTATATTTTGATTTCCAGCCATCGATGATCCACTTGAACGCCCAGGACCAGATTCCATCAATGTCACTCTTGACCCCATTGCCAAGCTTTTGGAAGGAAGCATCCGTGGGTATGTCTTCCCCCTTCCCATTTTCATTTCATCCGTATTACGCTAGTTAGGACCTAGTTTAACAATTTTTTTTGTTATCGTATCAACAGAGATATTGTCGCCACTGGATTGTCTACCCTCCACTACAACGTTGACATCAATGCTCTTCTCCTTACCGCTACCTTCGAGTTGACCCTTGCTCAAGTCGATGTTACCACCACCTATGAAGCTACAGGCTACGTTGATGCTCGCCCACTCGCTGCTGAGACCGTCCCACAAGGAAACTTCACTGGAAGCGGAAACGCTCGCATCCAAGCCTCCGGACTTAAAGTTCAAGGAAGTGCTTCCCTCTTCGTCAACATCATCGGAAACAAGGTTACCGTTTCCCGTCTTGTCCTCAACACCGTTGAATTCACCACCCTCCGTCTTGACTTGGGAGCTCAATTTCTCATTGGTGGATCCCCCGTCGACTGGACCACCTGGAGCGATAACATCAAGGCCAACTTTGACCGTGACTTTGCTGCCAACAAGAACGCCGTCGTCGACAAGGTCCGCCTTGCCGCCAACAACATCGTCGGGGTAAGTATTTCGCGAAAATTAACGTGAAATTTCACTTTAAGCATCAGTTTTCCTTTTTGATTTGTTTCGATTACTTATTTTAACTCATTTTCCTTTGCAGCAATACACCCTTGCTGAGCTCATCGACCTCATCTCTGGAGGAGGTGATGGTGGCGAACCATGCGAAAACTAAATTTTCCAGTTCGGAAATAATATTTTCATCCTTCTATTAGCTCAATTTCCTCTCTTTAAATAGGTATATTCTATACCAACTTCTCTCTAATTCTTTTAACTCTTTCAACCTCTGTGATATTCTGTATCTGACCCCAGATATGAGAACCCTCGCACATGCTCCTGTTGTATTAGTAATGTAACACAGCGTGGTAGCGAGGGCTTTCGAATCTCGGGTCAGACAAATAGCTTTACAATCATTCGGAATAAAATGATTTGTCGTCTTCTTCTATAAATCAGATTGTATCAAATTCCACTGCTCATTTATGAAAAAGCATCCAAATCAATGTATTTCATTCACATCCCATTGTTGTGCATAACTATATTATGATGAACTATAAACTCGACATACGCCGAATTTCACAGTGCCCCACTTTTGTACAGTGCACAGACAGAAAGACGGGTTTAATAGGTATGAACAACATTTTTACGTTTATTATTCGATCAACGAATTTTTAGTTTTTCCAACATTCGGGTTTTTCATAATAATTTTCCGCAACAACAGCACATATTAGATTACAATAACTATAATTACAGTAATTAGGAGAAATTACAATAATTTAATCCATATATACGTTATATATATCCAATATTACGCCATAAAATATGACTTAAAATTATTCCACTGTTTAAACAGTATGTTAACTGGTTTGGTGAAAGTGAAGTGTGTATCTGAAGCACAATAATAATTCGAAAAAATACTCATGTGCAATACAGAACAGCATTTTACTTATGTGTGCCATGTGCCAATAAACACGCTATATATATTGCATTGCATTAATAATCCCTACAAACTCATCCACCACCTTTCATCTACTTTAAATCAGCCATGCTAAGGCTGAAGGCCCACAAAGTTGATCCGATCTGACTACTTGTGACTTGTACTTGGTGAATATAAGGTATCCTCAAGAAGACATACATATCTACTTGCTTTAAATATATGGAGTTTATATTAATTTTTTTATATAATTTTTTTGAAAGATACATAGTTCTCAGGTGCAATATTGCAGTGCGTGTTTAGTATAGTACGATTAGAGTTACAGGCTCTGTAAAATATATGGTGCATCCACGATACGACAATGATTTTTTACGAAGAATTATGGTATATAGAATTGGTTCTCTTAAAGTAGTTGGTAGTTTCTTCACAATTTTTGTTGCGGATTGAAGATATATATATATTAGTGGTTCCAGTGCACTTGTATGAAATAAAAAGTGACACGACCACAACATTTGAGGGGATAACTTCGAAACTCTTGGTTTATAAGGCAAGAAAGGGAAACACTTCGGTTATAAGAGTTATATATATTGTTATCAATAACTTGAAGACATTCAAAACTTTCCGTACATCTTTTATGGAATTATACAGTAACAATAATTATTTATGTTCGATTCGCTATATTATATTCTACCGTGTGTTCTGCTAATCGAAGTTCGTTCATGTAATATTATATTCGAGTGCAATGAAACAGTTCATCCCTATTTTTAATGTTATAACATATATAATTTATCATGTCATATGACACATGATCATAACGAGATTATGAGAAAAATTGAATAAATATTGAGAAGAAAATTGAATTCTAAGCGACACTGAGTAAGGTATAATAATTAAATTTCCTTGAGGATGTCAGAAATGTAGGTTTTTAAAGACTATGAAGGTCAAGACAAGATTTGGACTTTCCAGATGAGCCCCGAATCGACATAAGTTTGTCAATGAGACGCTGAGCTAGTTTGAAAGATTGAGTGGCCGCACCCATTGCCAGAACACGGCTGTTGCTTCGCTTCTTTCGTTGTCGTTGCTGAGCCGATGAGCTTCCTTTGGTGGTACCGGAAGTTGAGGAGGAAGAGGAGGATTTGGAAATGGCAACAGAGGTTGAGGATGAGCTAGATTCACCTGCAGATGACTGATGAGCTTCCATATATTTTTGATGGCGGAGGTGAACCTGTGTCATGAGTCCTTGGGTTAGATTATCTACACCCAAGTCCAAAGAGGCTGAGACTTCAATGAATTTACAACCATGGAGGGTTGCAAGATACTTTCCCTCTGTAAAAGGATAAAAATCCATTTAGCATTTGTTGTTTGTTTTCCTCATTGTAAAAGTTACTAGGCGAGCGTATACCTTTTGTAGTGACTAGTCGAGATCGCTCCAAATCCGTTTTATTTCCCACAAGAATCACAATACGGGGCCTGGAACCAGCTACTTCCTCATCTATATTACCCCGACTAGGTCGTTTAGCACTGTTTCTCAGTGTGATGTTGCCAAGAACATCCTTCGCGAATTGGAAACTTTCACGGTCCGTGATTGAGTAGACGATGAGTACAGCATCATACTTGTAGAGATGACTGGCCTGTAGATAAGTAAATCATGGAAAAAGTTCATTTTTATTTTAAAAAAATTGACAAAAACTTAAAATGCAACCAAAATCAATAACAAAAATATAAACAAAGGTTTGATTTCCAGTCGCTGGTTATTACAAGTTAAAATGCTACTTACGGCAGAGTTTTGTTGATGAAATATTCGCAGAGAAAAGTCATATTGCTGTTTTAAGTCTGATTTAGGCTTGTAAAGTATTGAGGTCCCTCCGTTGCAGAGATCTTCTATTAGGAAAAAGAATCAAACTGGTATAAAACCTGAGTTTTTTCCATCATTCTTACATCATAATCAGCATCATGGGCACAGTAAAAGTTCGTTGGTAAATGATAAGGGAAAAGTTTTTGAAAATTCTTTAAATCTATCCAAAACTATCCGCGGAAAGGATCTGACATTTGACAAACAAATTGAGAAATGTGCATATGGGCAAATATAGACGAGTTTCTTCAATTTTCATTTAACATGTATGCATAAAAAATGCCTCAAACCATATAGAGGGTGCAATCACGTGTGTGTAAGTTCGATTATGTATCAAAGGACATAATATGTTTGTATGTATGAACATTGATAACATTTTCAGCGTTGACTGCATATCTCAATTGAAATCTTCAAACGGAATGTGTTTCTTGAGTAGTGTCACAAGGAATTTCCCTTGTGGAAAACAACTTGTAACTTTCCTCAGCTTTCACCTTCTTCAATCACAAAAGGTGTGGTATAAAAAGAACCCGCATTTCTTCCCAGTTATAAAGAAAGTACCCGAACCTAACAAGGTTTGGGTTTTTGGTAAACCACATAGCTACAATCACTTACTTCGTGTTGTGTATTATGCTATACCCTGTGTAGAAGTAGTCGGTTTGGTAGTCTAGAAAATGCAAGGAAATCTGAACCAACCATCTTCGTGAGATGAAATTCCATATCAAACCAAACCTACTACCTACTACCCGTACATAGTATTCTCAAAAATGCCATACATTCTTAAGCAGCACGTGCAAATGGTGATCCACTTTAGCTATTGGCAAAAATAGAATTTCTTAAGACAAAAAAGATAACAGCAAACAAACTAGAAAATAGGTAAAGGACTCCGTTAGGAATACCCAAACCGATTCGCCAACTGACAGAGTCTATTAACCTTGTAGAGCACAAAACAAAAATGTACTACCTAATTGTGTACATCACCGTAAACCTGTTTGTTGTTTGCTTCACGTCTTCACGTGACTCTCTGTGATATGGGGACAAATAATAGATACTGCAAAATATTCCGGGAATCGGGTTTCTGTTAGTCTGTAACCTTTTTAATAGTAAATTTAATATTTATTATGTGGAATCGTATGATTGTTCACAGTTCTGACTTCAACTAACAACTTCAGCAAAATATATGACAAGCCTGGTGCGCTGGCTTGTATTCGTTGGCTCTAACATAAACTCTTAGATGCTTAAAATGACTTTGCACTGAATCGAATTGCAATTGCTAAACATTCAAATTATGGTTACGCAACTTATTTACTTCTGAAAATTTTATCGTCATATTACTTGATATTCACAACGTGTGCAATTTACTGGAATTTGTCTAGACGCTGAACGGAGTTGTAGGGACGGGTATGGGCGACGAAAGATTTTTAGAGGACAACAGGGACTTATTCTACGTTGTGTGTATGAGGAAATACATCTGATTCCTTAAGAACTATAGTTCTAGGCATTTAATCGGTTTCATGCTATTGTGTAAATGTTACGCAAACAGAACGACAAGGTGAAATGGTAAAACTACAATATTGTAAAAAACAAAGTTTTAGCAAATGAACCCAATAAACCTTGTCTGTCATCTGTTGGTCTCGGCATTTGTGTGAATCTCACAATAAATCTTTTACTATATTATATGCCAGATTTATGTGTTTAAAACCAATACATGTCCAGATGTAACTAACCACACATCCCTTTCTTTTAGGAGGTATCATAGGTATAAAGTATAACACAAAATTACATTCTACACATGTTTTTAGTCGCCACGTGTCTTGCCTTTCACCTTTTTTATCCAAGCTCACATATAAGATTTTCCTTGTTTTAATACAACAGACTTTCCCAAATTTGTCTACGCTAGCATTTTTCCTTTCTAACAAACGATCATTGACAATTTGACTCCATGTGCATGCTTGGAAGGCGCTATATATATCAACGAGCTATCTAAAGGCGTTTGACACAGAATACTAATGTTTAACAGCACTTCTTTGTTCATATAAAATACTATAAACCCGTCTACTCTTATAGAACAGAGATTCTCTAGAAAACAAAAGGCAAGTCTTCCATCCACGTATCGGAACTATATTCAACTCACAAGTACATACGCACTTTGCTTTTCCCTACTCCCTTTCAGCTTTTCACTTTTTCAGCTATATCTCAAACGGTTTTATGTGGACAATGAACCCAAACACTTTCCTAGTTGTTCATTCTCTTTCGTCATCTTGTGTGCGTAAGCCTGCCTCAGGTTCATGTACACTTCAGTTCAGAACCGAATCTGCTCTAAATTCTAGTTTCTACACAGAGTATATATGATTCTTTCACATGCACTACGTAAGTAAAAACCACGCACAATATTGAAACACAAAAAAATACAATACACGAGCAGAAACTTCAGCGATATTTTCATTTTTTGAAGTGGTAGGAAGAAAAAGGAGGACAGTTGTACTAAATAATTAAAAAATTAGCATTGAAATCACGTACGTTCACATTCACGTCTTTACCAACCACAAAGAAACTAGATTTTTAGGTTGAGTGCCATAACCAAGCACTGTCAAGTGTCATCATATCATGCATATTCTCTCTATAAAACGGCTTCACATCCAATATACATCATGATGAACATAATACAAAGTTTAGGATTCATGGTGAACGTCATCCCCAATAAAAACTTGCTGACTTTGTTCAAATTTGCTTTTGTCAATAAAAAAAAGTGCGTTTAATACGCAACATCTACCACACACACACACACTCTTGAACAACTTGTTCTTGTGCGTAACTTTCTAAACTGAAACACCAAAAACTAGGTTTTCCATACGATGCTTTCATATAGATGCTTCTACAATAATCTCGCTTAAAGTTTTCTCGGCATGCTTGAATAGAAAGGAGCAACAAGAAGAAAGTAATAAATCAACTTTACATCGAATTAAAACTTTCTCCCATCATCACTGTTTCCTCCATAAACATAAAATGCTCAACTCTATTGCTCTATGTATGAAATATATATCAGTATAAAATTTATGCTTGGAGTTTGCCACATGATTTTATTTTTTTGACCCACTGACTGAAATAAAAAGTGGAAAGTAGAGCAATTTACTCTTCCATTATAGGATAATGTGATAACTTTGTGGGTTGCTTATCACTCAGGCTTATATATACTTATCATTATCATGTATATCCTAAAATCTCATAAGAAGAGAGAAGCCGGTTTTCTCTTCTTGTGCATAGGAAAGATCACATCACATCATCCCCACAAAATAGGAGAGTACATGTAATGAAATAAGATTTTGCTACTTATTTGGCAACTTTTCCCCTCAGCTTAAGTTTCCTTAATGGAATTACGCGGAGGCATGATAAATATCTTCCATTCACGAGCTTCTATACAACTGTCTATCCGAAGGAGCTTAATATATATTTAGTTTAGACTAAGTTTCCAGAGCTCCAACTCACGCATGTTGCTTGTTTACCAACAACTCACGCATTTATGCTTTTTTCTTTCTTACAAACTTAATATTATGTATGTGGAATGACGACAGGATATATAGTACAAGAATGTAGTACTCACATTTAAAATGCGGTCACCTTCGTTAGTCTTTTTGTGCGCGCGTGCTTCTGTTGGCAAGCGAAGGATATTTTTTTGGACTGTGAAGCATGTATGATATAATATGTGTGATGTACTTATGTAATATGAAGAGAGAGAGAGTTACGGTTGAGAGAGGGTGACATGACAGGAACCGGATACTGTGTAACCAGTTGTATAATGTGACAGCTCAATATATTTCATGAACCAAATGATGGACTATTCATGTCGGTATGACATAGAAAAGAGCACGCCTATGTACTTAACATTAGAATGGAGGACTTTTGTTGGGTTCCAAGCAAAAAACGACAGGCATGTGGATGTACAAGCATGTTCATGTTTTTTATTATTTTGAAATAGAATGTGTTTTATTAAATTGTCTTGTGGGATTGCGACATTCGTATAAGTAGATTTACAGAGGGTTTCTTTCAGCCCACTGCCCTAGAAAAAGAAGGAAAAGTAGGACTTCATATGTCGTTGAGAAAAATGACGGTGTAACTTGGAAGTTTGGAGTGAGGTTAGCAGTGAAAGTATCATAATATACCTTGAGATGTTTTCGCAAGAGAAAAGAACATGACAATAGGATGAATTTAAAGAGAAATGAGAATCGAATTATTCACCAAGTCTTTAACGGTGTTCTATCAAATTCAACATTTAACTTTAAACTTGCAAGATGACATATGATGATGTACAAATATGAGTTACGAAATATTCATGCGTGTCACTATCAGAAATGATATGACGCTCAACAACAAGCCGTTATTTTCCGGGCGTGTCATCAATCATCAATTGTCAATGTACTTTAACATAACACGGACAAAAATGCGTGCCAACTGCAAACATTGTCTTTGCATTTCATCTCCAATCCATCATCACTGAGCAAGACACAAATTATTTCAAGGCTGGGCCTTACTTATTGTTATCTACATAATAATATAGACTGTTCTATTCGAATTCAAGAGGAACCCAATTCTTTTTGATGTGCGTGCAAAAAAAAATATTGAATTTATGTTCATTCACCGTACAAATAGCAACCACCTGTAAAAACACTTACAAAAGAAGGAACTAGGACAAAGTCCAAATTTATGCATTAAATTCTTAGTTTCTGCAGCATAGAATACACATTTTCACACTAGAGCAACCAATAACCACGTTTATTGTCATCTCCTCAGGCAAGTACACGATGCAAAACAGGAGTAATTGTTATAATGAATGTATAGGTAAATAACCAAGAGAGAGAGAGAGCTCAAATCAAATTAAAACAGGATCAGGAAGATTAGTGCTCCCCTTTTGGACACGTCTACGCAGTGAACTATTATATTCGAGCATCAAGCGCACAAGTGGAAAGTGCGTCATATCCGAAAATCCAATTATTAAAGGGGGCTCTCCGTGTAAGCACACCCTCGCCATAGGTGCTACTATTACAGTTGTACGTGCTGATATTTGTCATAATATAGGGCAGATGCCTCGTTTTAACGCACTTCTTGTGCTCATTTGTTTTTCTTTGCATCTCCGAGAAGGGTAGATGAGATGAGTTTTAATAAGCTTCCGGAAAATTCGCATATCAACACACATCTCTCTATATGTCCCTAGCATTTGCTATAACTGCGTGTCTAAATATAGAGCACCTAAATTCTTTCCTTCCTGAGAAGCCTTCTGCTGGGGAAAAGCTCCTGCCACGTGGCTCTATGTATGCAGCCCGATGCTATTCCCACGGTCTCTGGCCTTGAGAGAAAGAAAAGGAGTCCTTCTCGAAAAATAAAAAAATCCTTCCGCAGTCTACTCAGAACACTTGTTATAAGCATACTTCTATACGTCACTTTTCTGCTTTCTCTTCTTATATTACTCTAAAATTGCTCATATTAATGCAAACCCATCATGCGTGATATGTGGTTAAAGAGAGCAAATATTTGAGCAAACATAGTCCCATATAGCAATGCTGGTATGAGAAATATTGAAACTGGCCGACTGTTGCTTCAAATGTTGCGTAACTTGAAAACTAATGCGTCTAAGTTTCCCTCTGTGAGAACTCTGCAGTAGTGACAGTCATAAAAAAGTTAGGATATAAATGTGACCCACTGGAATACATAACGACCATTTTGCTGAAAGCTGTATAACAATTAATCTCCTCTATATTATATAGGTGATAGGAGCATGGAGCATTATTATATATAACAATTTCGGACTTAAGGGCAATAATACTTTGAAATAACTACCAAGTAACCCCGTTTTCCAAGAAATAAATAATACATTTTAATTTCGCAAGAAATTGACCGTGAATTCAAGTCATAATGTGAGCCTTGTAGCCCCTCAAGCACTTTCCTTTCCTATTGTTGATATCTCTTTTAAAATTGATGTCTCACTCACTACAACCAAGTCAGCTCTCTATTATTTAAGTACACAGGAGTAAACAAAATAAAAGGGAGAAAAAATATTTAGAGGTCACACGTGCTCCAATTTCTTTCACCGTACATATATCGGTATATGCTAAATACATCCTGTTTGTATCCCAAATTCACATGTACTCGTACTTAAAAAACAACACCTAAAATATGTTTCAATTACGCACGAGTTCAACAATAGAATTTTATATTGTACTGACTAAATACAGTCATAAATTGAACCTAAAGTAGAGTACATGGGTGAATTAGAGGTGTACAACTTCTCTTGATCATAAACAAGAGCCCTTAATTGACCTAATCCATTCCGTCGTCTTTCTTCATGGCTTATGCCCTCATCTCACACACACGCAAAAAACGAAGGCATATAAAACATGGCGCGTCATTACAAGCCATGCCATAAAAAGGAAGAGCTCTCAAATGTAAAAGTGTACGTGGAAGAGTTGTGTGTTGTGTTATTTCTTGTTACAACATCACTAATGATTATTGGAAGCCCCTTAAAATCTGGGTTATTCCCAAGTGAAAAAAAAACTTGGGGTTAGTTGAGTAGCCATGTATCCATTTCACCATTCATTCTTGTCAGATTTCGTTTCAACAGGAGGAGCAAGATGAGCCCTTTATAAAAACCCATGACGTTGTACTTGTGGTGGTGTATCCTATTGTTTAAAATAGTTTACTTGTTTTCCAACTCCTCCTTGTATAAACTAATATAAAGTAGAAAAGTAGAATCTTGTGTAAACTAGAGCATTCCGAACGTCATCTCCTACTCAGGATTAGCACACTCGTACTACTACACACACAAGGATTGGAATGCGTGTACAAAATGTAATAATAGCACACTATACAATGGCTCTCTTCTAGCAATAAAATATAGTGCTAAAAAGGCTATGAAATGTAGAGTTCCCTCCCATATAGTATGTACATGCGTATGGTAAAGAATGTATAGCACGCGTGCTATATATCCTTACAAAAACAAGCACGAAGCATACGTTGTTGCAAGCTTAAAAGCAAAAGCAAGCTCATCAGCGGAATAGTGAAGTGAAGTGAAAGTAGTGCTCTTGTGTATCTAAGTATATATTGTACACGCATACCAGACTTACGCACCTTTTATACCTCTATACTACCTACCTGGGCAACTAGACTAAACTAGAAATTGCGTGAGAGAGAGAGAAAGTGAGTGAGTTCCACTTGAGTTTCTTGCAGAAAATGTGTATACACATCACATCCTTCCATTCCAACTCGACCTACTTGTTCATATAGGGAACATAATGCTATTTTCTATGTCTAAAAATACATGAGGGAGCCCCTTCGTAAAAATAGGTGACTCCGAGAGTTTTCTCTATATGAAGGATGGAAATAACAGAGAGGGAAATTGCCTATTCCCACATTTACAGTCTTCCCCTTTCAATGAATGAATGAACCCGAGTGAACTACTAGTCAGAGCCGAGTAGATACATTATAGAGGGGGAAAGGAGAGAAGCACGCAAGATTTTTTTTGAATGAATGGGAAAGCCAACGCAGGCACGCAAATAAGGGAGGCCCTAAGGACGTACAAAGGGAAAGTCAATAAAAGAATGGTAAAGCCCACGGCACGTGTCGCCAATATTTAGGTCTTGCTAAGTCTTCCTTTCTCACACTGCGTGTCCTATATACGCATCTCTTTGTGTGTGTGTGTTGGAAAACCCATTCTGCGTTGGAGAAAGCCACCTCTCTACTGCTCCCATACTCTTTTGCTATATATATAACGCATAAATATGGAAGTATAAAGCTAGGTTTTGGCAAACAGTAAAAAAGTGCGTGAGTCTTTTATATGTACTACTTTTCCTTTTCGTGGTTGATAAACCCAAAAAAGGATACGAGAATGATGTAAGAATTGCTAAAAAGGAAGAAAACTCTGTGAGAGACAAGAGAAATATATAAGCAAAAAATAGAAAAGTAGGAGAGACTATAAAGAAGTTGGAAAATGTTATTTTCTGTGCTGTTTGCCATGTCGGAAGATGTACGTAGTTATTTTTTTTGCTTCTGCTTCTTTCTCAGGATGATGATTCTTTTTACAAATACAGCCATCAACTATGAAAATACAAGTGTTGTGAATGGAATTACATGCATTCCTTCCGTTTGCTCACACATTCCCTTTTCTATTCTTCATGGGTTCATGCTTGAGCAAATGCGTAGACGAGGATGAGAAGAAAAAAATACGCATCGCTTATGGATGAACTGCTCAAAGATTTATGTAGGTTTGTACTACCTACTTTTTTGTGTGTCGATGATCATATCATGAATACCAGATCACAACAACTGTATCTACAACTTTCTCTCTGATCAATTGAGCCCTTAATGGAATGTGTATCCGAAACTTTAGAATGTTTTGAGAGGATCATCCATCTCTTCATTGTTTCCTTTTTTTCAGATGCGTATCTTTTGTAAACTACCATTTACTATACTGTCTATAGTGCCTATACTGCCATAATATAATATGTTTATTTATATGCCCATGTTTACCATCTGGAAATGTGGAATTTAGAGGCGGAGAAAAAGAAGACATTCCACAAGAATGAAAAGCAATTCTAACCCTTTTTATAACTTCCGTGAATAGGTTGTTCCATCTCATTTATGTGAGAATTTCTTTTATGGGTCAAAAGTATCTGCTTAAATATTTCCGGATCAAATCTTAGCAAATATGTGTGTGTGGTGCTGACACAGATATGAAGAATATATGCTTTTTAATGGGATGTTGTTGTGTGGATATGATATACATATATATGCATCCATTTCTAGGTCAAATTGAATAAATGAGGCAAAAATGGGATGAAAAATTGAAAATGATACTCTCTTTTATACTTATGGCAAAGCATTATGCGAAAAGGGGGGAAAATGAAAACTTACGATCATCATCCTCTTCGAAATCACTCCCAATTCCGGGGTCACTTCCGCTGCTGCCCCCTTTACTAAAGAACTCTGCTAAAGTGGCTTTACCGACGTTGGAACTACCGATGATGACAACATCATAGCATTTTGACTTTTTCAGTTTTGGTTGATTGGATTGGCCTTTGTCAGTTGAAGCGGAGTCGGGTGACTCTGGTGTGGATTCCTATGAAAAACGGAAAATGTGCATTATTACACTCAATATTTTAGAAGTTCTCAAAGTCCTTGAGGCTAAAGTAGGCAAGTCAATCAAAAATACATGATTGAACTAGAAAAAGACATTAAATAGGAGTAAAACAAACCTTTTTGAGCTGTCGAGTAAGCTGAGCAGTCACGCCACAACTAGGCATGGACAACGTTCGATGCCGCTTATACGGACTAACCTTCTGCTCCTTCTTTGGCGAACCTGAGGACGAGCTACTTAAACTACTTGTACTAGTGGAGTACGGCGTCACGACGGAGTGATTGGAAACACGGCGATAACCTGTGAAATG
>JAANSM010000733.1:0-23980 GCA_036850725.1 Orchesella villosa | reverse complement strand
TGCAAATAGCAGTAACTAATTTTATTTAGTCGTTCAATTTTTTAATTTTAACTTCAATGCATTACATTATAAAGTTATACAAAATGCAACCAAAGAAAAAATCGTCGATCGAGACGTCAACATTTTTAATTATATATAAAAAAGCTTATTATTATCGACTATAGGTCTTTTTGTACTCTGGCTCGTATCAAGGCAAATATGTATCGATTAATTTATATCAAATATAAGCATTATAAATTCGTAGCATTAATCAAGGCAAATAATATTCAAAAAGTCCATAAACGAGATTGTTTATACGCACAGGATGCAGACAAGACAGACCTCAGACCTTGTTACTTAGTCAAGCGAAACAGCATGAAGGGCTGCAACTATTTAAAAAACAAAACAGTGTCACAGTATGTGGCAGGTGCTTGTTTCAAAACCTCAGACAGTTTCTCTAATGAAGTTAATTAAATGAAGTTGGCGAACAATTTAATGATTTCCGCTGAACCGAGCTATTGGTCTTGATGATGAATGATGCATGCTAAAAATCATTTTTTTAAATGACTACACTGCACTGGTTGGTAGTTGGAGTGCTGATATTGAAAGTCATAGTTGGTTTGGTGTAGAGTAAAATAACCACAGGAAAAAAACCATGAATGATGAAAAGAGACTTGTTGAAACAGTCAGTTGAAAAGTTCAAATCATGCACATGTCATGTCATAGGCAGCTCACTTTTCATTCACTGTAAATGTCAAAATGAAGAAATTACTTTCAAAACAATCATAACACATATCAAATTAACAATCTGGTTTTTCATTCTCCTTCATCTTCTGCTCATGTGCAAATAAAAGCAAGTGGGGCGGCACTAAAGGCGTACACCAATTTGCTTTCGCTACAATTAACGCTTCAATCTATTTTGCTTTAAGAAAACCAACAAACTAGTTTAAGTTTGAAAATCAGCATGAATGAGTGCAGTTTGTGAAGAATCGAGTAGGTAAATGGTGAAAACTGACTTTCCAGTTCAATAGACATCACCAGGTTGAAATTAGGTTATGTTTTTTTGTGATTTTCACATCCTGAAGTTTTTTACACAAATAGAAAGAAACTGAAACTAAAACCTGTGAAGGAGACAGGTTACCTGATTATTTGATCATGATGCATCATTAATCTTCAAACGTCACAGTCACACTTTCAAATGAAGTTTCAAGGTGTCGCTTTGACGGGATTCGGTATGAAAATGGAGATTAGTGTAAGACAAATGAATGACCATCATATGTGAAAGGGAAAACAAAATTTATTTTTTCTAGCTTTTGAATTCATTGATTATTATGGTCGTTAGTGCTTTAGCATATGAGAAACTACTCTTCCTCAACAATTTTGTTAGCCTTCAATCTTAACCCGTCTGGTCAACCTCACTTGTTTAGACACTCACAGTTTCCCCAAGGATTTTCACAAAATTGAAAAATGTCATCCCTAAACGTAAACCTCTTTCCTCTCACACTAGGACAAGGCAAGACATCATCATTCATGCATGACAACTTATAAACACAAGTACATTTTGTATGCTATACACTTTCCAAAAACCAGCATACAAAATGGTTTAGCCATGCTCTTCATCATTTTGATGAAGAAATCGTATTAATCTTATGGTAGATTTGTTGAAACAATGTTTTTTTGTGAAGCTACATTTTTCACCTGATCGATCGAAGTAACATTTTATGTACAAATTCATCATATCTAGGGGCTAAATAAAAATGAAGGGCTCATGATTATGGGACTTGTTTTTAGTACATGTTTTTTGTTGTTGTAAAATGTAAAGAAGAAGAATCAATGTAAGGTAATGATCGAGCATTTTTAAATACCATTTCCAAGATTTTATTTGCACTGTTAGTTGCATTAAAATAGGGGAGGATGAATTGTATGCATTAAAAATTCATCATCTGATTCCGATCTCTTTTCTATCAAGAATTCTGATTTAGTTCGGTGTGTACTCAAAGATCTGAACATTTCAGTTTCGTACACAATTTTAAACATGGACGAATTTTCATACAGGAGGATGTTCGTTAAGATGAACTTTATAACATTAGCAAGATGGTTGTGTGGATAAAATGCTACTAGTCACAGTCACCTGCCGATCACACCTTGAAAAATAGGCGTGCTGACTTGTGGATTGATTAAAAGATCCTTACTACCGATAAAATGACTAGAGAGTCATTAGATGTCATTGATAGCGTCTATTTGGACCACGAAAAATGATTAAACTTGTCAGAACCATTATCGAATGTAATTTTAGACCATGCGGGGCGTCCCCAACTGAGGGTAAAATATACTTGAACTGCATGGCAAGCTGTGTCGACGTGCCTCTGGGGAAAGGAATATAAATCGTCTTCGTGGGTCAAAATAATAAATCATTAGAAGTAATCATGGCTTTTCGTCATCAATCAAAAATCTGTACGACTGCACGAGAGTAAATAATGTTTTAGACAAACTAAAATCTGTTCAATAGTCGAGTGGTTGCAAATCACAGTCTACACATTCTTGAAATCGATACGTGCCTTCTTGCAAGTTTGATTGGAAGAATCAGATCTCCTTTGTTGTGTTTTTTAAAAATTGTACCTGCTACAGTATTTGTTATCCTTCGTTCATGACCATAACACATCAATTGACAGACTGTGTTATTCTGATTTTGATACGACAAGCATAATAAAAGTAAACCTCTTATGATGTTGTTGCGGCTGAATTATATAGCATTGTTTACTTCAAATAGTCTGATATGACGTGGAAGCCCTATAAGTAAAGTATGTATATGATGACAGGGAAAACCATGAAGAATTCTTAGGATGACAGCAGCGGATGAGGAATGAGTCCAGCAAAGTTCAATGTACGACGAGGTCGGTGATGCAGAAATCATTTTTAGACAGAGATGATGCGGACGCGAAAATGATATTTGTCTGCCCGCACGCATTTGCTCAATTCCATTAGTGCCATTTCCTCTCTGAGAAAAGCAAGAGAAGTAAATTAGGTACACCTGTAAAATTGCAAAAGAGTAGTAGTGAAGTAGTTTAAGAACTTTATACGTACTGCGTCAAAAGAGCACGCATTAAATGATGTGTATCTTGATGTAATCGGCCTAACCGAGATAGGATGAGGAAGCTCAGTGAACATGAAATTGGGGATCATTTAAGAGAAAAAAACATGTTGTACGTACATCACATCATTTACAGAAGATGGTTATGTTCATGTTTATATACGTATGTTGTAACTCATGTTTTGAGCAGTTGCTGACAAATGTACTTTTTCACACCTCCTGAATCTCGTGTTTCATCAAGCATAACAAAGTCGAGTAAGCACAGCTAAGCAGTTTTTTTCAGTAAAATGGTGAGATTGTAGAAGACTGAGAATTTTCTAACGTTGAGCATCATACAATTCGCATAATATTATATGTAGATATGGTTTTTTTGGCATTAGTTTATAGCATGCCGTCAGCATTTCTTTTACACAGGTGTAGTCTCATGTTTCAACTCACAACGGTGATAAATATGCAATTTTTTGCTAAATTAGTTAATACAACGAATTAGTTTCAATGTTCACACTCCAAAATATTTATGAGGTCGTTCTAACTTCCATTTCCTTGATTTATTACTAGAATTATTGAAAGTTTAAGGAACATTGTGCTCTCAGTCTCCATTAAAAGAGCCTCATTCTAGACGTGAACCGTTACAGAGTAATTGTTTAAACGTGCATCATATAGTGATAGTGGTATGATATGAGAGCGTATAAAAGACGACAAATGCCTTTTAAAATGAATGATCCAATTAAGGTAATTGTCAAAATGGGCTTCGCTATTAAGGTATATGATACCCTTCCTCTTTATGGCTGGGCCGTATTATGTGTCGAATCTAAACCTCAAGATAATTTGTAGTACTTTGGCTAACAGCCATATCCGTAACAATGTCCCATGCATTTTCAAGATTATTTATTTGAATGTATTTGACAATAAAAAACGATCATATTCTCATCGTGATTATGTTATGCATTTATTCATATAAAGAATGTATCATATTCATATCTATTGGTGTTATTGTCGTAGTCGCACATGTATGTTTTCTTAATGGACCTAGATAACAAAATTAGAGGCTATTGTGTGATAACTACAAGAAATGGAAGAAATGAGACTTTCGCCTGACATGAAATTCAGCAAGTGAGTCAGTAGTGAACGAAGTAGATATACTATTTAGCTTGAAAGGGTATTAATTGGATTTTAATTGCGAAAAAAGAAGTTTGATCGTTGTGTGGTGGAACAACGTGTGATTTTGTTGGTTGCCCTCCGGGAAGTTATGAAACGAACCCTAAAGGCAAAAGAACAGAAAGTAGATTAAGGTTGCATTTTTAGTAGGATCACTCAACACATTCGGCAGGGCATTTGATAGCATCGTAAGATAGCTAGATTAGTAACTAGCTACTACTTTTGGTGCACCTACTGCACCTGTTAAGAATCCCAAAGCATCAAAGCCATCAGCATATTATGTGGTCGTCAATTTCCTTAGCCCGAAAAGGTATAAAAAAGAAGGTGATGACGATGAGCTGGCAATTTTTGGAAAATACGATGTACGATTACCAAAGCCAAAGCGTAAGGAAAGTTTGCAATTTGGTGTGTTGGGCTTGAATTATGTAGATACAGCCGAAAGCAAGAAAAATGTCTGATGCTGATTGTTCAATCGGAACAAGCAAAAGTTATTTGTTGTACTGTGAACAATTATTTGGTTATTTTCACCAGATTTCTTTATCCCTCACTGAAATTGAAACCTATTGAGCTATAAAAAAAGTCACTTCTGTATGCTCGTGTAGGCACATATATGTAATTCTTATTGTCACCTACCATCATTAAGTTAAATAAATGTAATGAACAATATTCAAATAATAATATGTACGCTTGAAAAGCTAAACGTATGAGTTATTTGCTGAATCCTTTTCATTCCTCCGAAACTTTCCAAACTTTGAATGTTTTATGGTCTAAGTCTATGTCAAACGTAGGTATTCAACAGAATTTGGTTATACATACATGCGGCAAACATTTTCTCTCAAATCACTTTCGTCCTAATGTAAACTCTCTTTTTACAAATATTAAGTTTTTGAACAACTATAGCTTGTCAGTTTGTTTTTTGAATGTATGTAAATTAGAATGATACTCACTTTGAGCCACCGAACACTAAGAGGTGAAAATTTTAAGGGGGGCTATTTATGCATTGTACTTAGCTGGCAACCAACAAAACAAGTAAATGCGAATGTTTACAACCATCTCATCACTGTGTGGAACTAACTAATATTCACATAATACAAGTATGATAACGTGTGTATGCACAGAAATATTTGCTCACAACTCCAACGAGTAATTGATGCTTTTACGCATCGACAAGATGTTTCCGGTGTAAACAAAAAATGTCTCTGGGTGTTATTGCGTATGTCAATGCCCGTGAATTCCTCTCTTATGTCTTGTATGTTCCTGCCAACCGATATACGAACTTTTTCCTTTGAGCTATGCATAAAGTATTCGCTCTGACTGAGCATTATGATATGATGACATGTTGAATAAGTCGTCACTTGTAATAAAATAGTAATGCATCATTGTTATTGTCTGCACACATGCCATTCATAGGGATGTTGATGGTGATGATGACTCGCTTCAGAAGTTTGAATTATGATTATTGCACATTTATAATGATTGTCGTTTCCGGAGTCAGTTCGGCAGTCCACATCTCCACATTACTTATTTCGATTAGGGATGTGCAGTACAAAATGATACAAACATTCACAAATTATTTGTAAAACATTCTTCATTGCGTACATACAGAGATCGTGATTATCATTGTCACTCGCTACTACTGCCCGCTTAAGTAGGTTTGTTTTGAAGGGTTGGTTAAGTTTCGAATACATTTGCATATGCATCTTCCATGTAGGTAGAAGCACTCAACCCTGATCTTCATTCAACTTTAAATTAAAACGAATAGTAATATCGGACATATATCCTATATATTTATATCAACCTACAGTTTTTTATATCCACATTTCTATTTGACTCTTGCGTTGGAGCATTACACACAAAGGGGTAATTAAATTCTATAAAGGATGTTACTGTACAGACCTCCTCGATCATTTCATGAATTTTACCATTAACATCATTCAAGCATGCCAGTGAGCAACAAACGAATTATGAGTTAAACAGCAATAGATGATAGAAGGTACAATATGAAAATAGTGACCGATTCAAACCAAACCATACAAATGAACATCGTTGCGTTAATTATAAACACTGAATACATGTGCATTATGAAACCGTGCTCAACTTATTGATTTCAATTTTGTCTTCATCATAAAAAGCAACTTCGTGTTCATGTCATCCCTTCATCCTGTAGATATCGTGAGCCGTAGCAATTTAAAAACTGATATGACTCCAATAATACTAATCCTTCTCCTTCAAATCCGAAATTCGATGTTGTTGAGTTGCATGTGCAATGAATAAATATCGAATTTTACTGTGGTATGATGACGAGCAGGACAGCTTCATTTTAAATTTCCTTTTCGTAATTACATCATGACAGGAGTAAATGGGCAAAGGTAATAAATGTTGGTGCGTGCCAGTATTTTCGAATAACATGGTCAGTACTTGATAGAATGACGGTGATAAAGATATGGCGATGGTGATACCAGTTTCGGCTTGTCAACCCAATTTTGGTCATCCTGATATTAGTATGCGAGAAGAGAAGTGCAATGAAACTTTATCTATGTGGATAGACAACGGATATCGAGTTTGTGATTTACAACATACAACTAAACTGGTTAACTAGATAGGCAAGTCCAACGAAACATATATATCTCATGTAAAATGTAAACTAAATGGCGGATCATAACATAGGTCAGTGGAATTGTAAATTATAATTGAGTCAGTCCCAACAAGGATATTATACTTGTTTGGGTGTATTTTTAACTTTATGAGACTGCTGTGGTTCACCCCTTTTGTTTTCAGAATCAAAAATGACATCTAACATCATCTATAGTATTGAACCTTTTTCTCATTACAACTTGCAGTATATATTGCAATCTGATACATTTCCCATAATGCGTTCTCATCGAGCTTTAAATATATGCATTTTTGTTAGAAAGTGAAGGGGCGCAAAACTAGATTGGACGAAGTAATAATTTTTATTTGATGGTACTGCCTGCTCCCTGTCTTTGAATTATACGATGCTACGCAGGAGTCTCAGGATGATAGGGTATATTTATGAGCATTCAATGTGCTCCAGTAAAGTTGTTGGCTGTGGGAGGCAAAAAGGGAGATATTTGTGGTGTGTCAAAATAAATCCTCATAATATTCTTGGTCGTCTGTCTGCTACGTACAATGGTTGTCGCTTGACGCATGTTTGTAAATGAACTCACAGTGCTTCAAATTTGNGTCGCTTGACGCATGTTTGTAAATGAACTCACAGTGCTTCAAATTTGTTTTTGTGGATAGATCGGTTTTAACCCCTTGGACAGATTCAAAGATGCTACAATAAAAGTAGTAATGATATAATTGTATAAAGGATAGATATTAAACTGCTGACTTTAATGTGACCGAAGACCGACATTGTATGAAATTTTGTGAATGTAAGCGTGCTGTGGTGTGCACAAGAAATTTCTGTTTTGGTGTCTCATAATATTCAATGATTTCTCCTGTTCCCCTTGCTTTACAGTTTCGTCCCATAAAACAATTAACTTGACTGTTATGATTAAAAAACATGAATATTATATATGTAGCTCTAGTTCGTATGTGGCCAAAAAGGTCTTTCAAGTCGTAAAATAATAAAATAGGAGTAAAACATACAACCTTGCCTTCAGACAAATGTGGAGTAACCATATTTCACATTTTAGGACGTGTACATCCATATCAGAACCAGCATATCTTCTCAACTTTCAGTTATTGCTACCAAGAATCTGCCCAACATAGCAAAGATGAAAAGCAGTCGTGTAAATTTGTAGCTTCCATAATAAACATTGATTTACAAATTCATGCATAGGAACTCGACATACAATCTTTAGGCACATTGACACTGATACACATATATTGTTTGTTTGTTGATACATATCGGTATACTGGTTGTTTGAGGAGTTTCATTTCTATTGACAAAAAGGATAGTATGAAAGCAAAAGCACTATATAGAGTTTGCTAATGATTTTTTCAGACATTCAACTTACATACGTTTTTTAGGTTCATTGCTCGTACTTGACATCATTGACCTACCGGACGTTAAAAAATCATAACTTACGCAATAAAAGGTTGAAAAAGCGTTAGTTTTATCTAATAGCGATTGTCGTATAATCTCATTTTTGTCATCGGTCGAGATATTTTTAGATGCTTTGGTGTATGTGCTCAAATAGGTTAGTGTAGCTGTAAACAATTTAATCTTTCGGTCTTCCATGAACATAAAAACACTTACGGCTTTGGATACATTTGCAAATATTCATTTTTTATCAGAACTCACACACTCTTTGACAGTTCTAGTGTTAAGTGAAATTTATTACTTAAAATATGTCTAGTCTTATGTTAACGTAAAGTAAACCCCACTTCAACATTTTGTCTCTTATCGGTGATCAAATATGCATGCTTTTTACTTTTTGCTCATTGATAAACATGTTGTAACTTGGCTTGAGAATGAAGGCATATAGCTCACTCAGTGTTTGGAATAAATAAGTATACTATAACCTCGCAGCAGGAAGAATGACGAATGTTTACAAAGCATGAAATGAAATTCTAAATATTGTTTTGCTAGCCTTCCTTATTATTGTTGTGAGCTGATATATAGACTGGTAGGGAAGTTTGCATTTGCTAAACAGCACACTCTGGTTCCGTAAGTTCCGTTCCGACATGGATGATGCATAATATATACTTGTATGCAATATTTTTAAACAAACATATCATAGAATACAATCATCATTTTTGGTGAGTAATCGAAATGACTCGAACAAATCAAGAGCATAAACTTCATTACTTTTTGATTTGCTGAAATGGTTACTTACATTCTCATCTAGACCCCAAGTGAATCATTGTGTAATTTCAGTTATTGTCCTTATTGTACTGAAAGCAAAAGCCAGTTGATATTCCAAGATGATAGGAGTGTGCATGGCGCCAGGGCTCTTAATTCCAATCAAATATGCAGATACATTCATACTGGTACGATATGACTAGCAGAAAGAATGCTGAAAGTGTGCGCTGTTCAAACAGTAGTAGTAATACGTCGCGTCGTGGTCCTCAATATGGAGCATATTATGTGCAGTTTCACCCACCCATGGCTGCATACCATTTTATTGTTAGTGAAAACCAATGCAGCCTTGTGCAAATCCGCTTTTAGGGTCCGCTGCCGATGACTGGAAATGCCTAAGGGATTTTTCGGTCTTTAGTTTGCTGCCTTGTTTCTTAATCATGCACGCAACGTGAATTTTGACTACGGAATGAAAAGTAGTAAGCGTATTGTCGTGTGACGTCTTTGTGCTTGGCACTGTGATATGGATAAAATATTAGCATCGTATTTTCTTTTTTCCATCGTAGTTTATCACAGAACTGAGAAGAACGACAGCAATTTATATTTACAGTCCGCGGTTGAATGAACATGGTTCGTTGCACGAGAGTACACTCCTCCGGTGCCGGTGCGATACCCGCGTCGGTTTTTTGTCAGGAATAACAACCATGACCACTGTCCACAACTCACGTCCATTCAGTCTAAAACATTTTTGATTAGGGCTCGTGGGAACCCCAAACAAGATTTTGTTTTGTCATTTTTATTCCAATCGTATCAACCACTAATTTACTTTTATTAAAATATCATTGATTTTGAAAGGGAAAGCAATCCAAATCCGAAAAATGCCTTAAGCTAATTTTCTTTGGCTATCGGAACATATCATTAGGGATGAAATGAAGCCGGCAAAAATCGTCGCTTTGGCACGGGATAATTTTTTTGTCTCATGTAGCCCTTAGGCGAGCAGGCGTCATTTTTCTTCGCCTACCTGTAATCATAAACATATCTATGATTTTACGGTTTTAAGAATGAATTTAAAAAAGATTGTGTCACTGTTTTTGGAAAAGAGATTACATGAAATTTGAGAAGCACTATCATTATTATATGATCATACGACTACATCTCTTCCTGTTTTGCGGCATGCACAGCACATATAACGTAGAAACGACGCATTTACCCTGTTACACATGACTCATTAAGGGTGGCTTAGGGTTTATTCTCTGCTCTGTTCCTCTAACATTTCGGTTATCAAAATGATATTGTTTCATGTCTTGTTGGTTGTTGATGTGTTGTTGGTGACGGGAAAATGACAACTACCTGCTTCTGCCTTCCAGCATTTTTTAAAGCCTTCCTCTTTATCATTCCCTGTATTTCTTGCACTTTGATTGAGATGGAGGATGCCGATAAAAGTGCACCGTCGTGGTGATAGGAGCGTACAAACTTTGAGAATAAAAATGTGAAAACTAATGGGCAAATAAATACAAGTTGCAAGTGCTTTTATGTGTTTTATTGGGGTGTGACTGTAAGCGTAAAAAACTACAGCAGGAAAGGGACGCATGGAGCAGGTGAGTTGGTATAAAGAAGTGTTTCCTATGCAAAGTATTGACTACATCGAAAGTATATTTGGTACCTGGATAGGCTAAATCGTAAAGCATTTATTATTTTCAGCCTGTGTCAAAGGCATTGGGCGATGTATGGTCACCCCATGTGGGGTTACCATCATACACATACCATGCAGTTTATGGAAAAACACAAATAAACATAAGTATATGTATAAATACACATGCATTCTTAATAGCACTGGATTGGCTCCTCATTTTTGAATCCAAAAAGGTGCCTGTACGCCACAAACTTTTGCAGTAAAAATGAAGTGCCATAATTACGTTGGCTCCACCGTGATGCCAAAATCCTAGCCCCACTACTCAGAATACATGGCGACACAATACTCAATGAAGTTTTGTGCATGTATAATCTTGTATTGTTTTGATGAGATAGTGTGAGTACAGCCAAAAATTATTTACCTGCATGCAGCATGTTATGTTGTGTGATAAACCGAAGCCGTGCTTAAACCTGAACTTTACTGCCTTTATTTCGATGCTGCTACCACCTTACTTCATTCAGGGTACGATTTATCAGTTTTTACCTGTGTAATACGTACCCTCTCATGAATGTATGTTATACATGCAACGAAGTGTTTTTTTCCTACTTACCTGAGCTGTGTACTGTTGATGATCATGACGGATATGAGCATGACGGTATATGCTTTTACACTGCATAAGCTAGATGATGATCATGATGATGGTGGTGGTAGTGGTTATGTAGCAATAATATTCTGAGAGGTATTGTGTTCAGTGAATGAAGAACAAGAGGGTTCCTCAGCATTAAAAGGTATTGGCATTAGGTAGTCCCAAAGACTCTCGCCACATGCTTTAGCTAACCAGTTGGTATCCAACAGTCGTGCTGGTCGCAGTCAATTGTGAGTCTTTCAGTAAACGGGCGTTTGTTCCTTGTTTGAACATTTTTCACTGTGTTTGAATTGGTTCATTTGGAAGGAAAAATTTCAAAGTGTTTAAAATCGCTGGATTTACGTAATTCAAAATACATTCTCACCTACCTGGAGTTTCTGGTATGTAAATGAAAAGGAGAAATAATTTTTAGTTTTGAGAAAAATCAAAACGACAGAAATTCCCTTAAAATAGAATGAAGGATAACCAACTATACTAAGTAATCATTTTGATTGTAAAATTTCATTCTAATTGTTTGTGTATAAATGATTGGAACAAACGAATAAAAGTAAGTTGTCACTTGTTATATCCCCCAGTTCTTTTAAGAAACGTATTGTAATGCAAAGTTAAAAGGGACTCAAGTATCCATTTTACTTGTCATTGGTCTATTGTCAAAGGAATACAAACTACAAGACTACTCCACACAAATGTAAATGAGTGTTTACGTCCGTTGGAGGTAGTCAGTATTCCAGCTTTTATCTTCCTTGACTTTTAACGTGAAGGCTCTTGAATCAAGGTGTTTGTTAGTGAACCTTTTTTTCACACGAACGATTTTCCATTACGTTACCTTTACCATACCTACTGCTGTTCTAAAGCCGAGGTGGGTGAATTGGTGTGTATGCAAATGCAAAGTGTGAAGGACTCTTTTAAGGGTTTGGGAAAGTCACATGTGCTTCGGTCTTTGTTGCTCTTTTTGGCATAATACATTTCTGACAACGGACTGGCAGAAGGAGGGAAGTTTCTTGAAGGAGAATCTGATGACTAGGAAACAAAACAGTGAATAGACAGCCTTTATTGTCCGTTCTGGGTGTTGTGCAGTGCCATATCGTGTCAATTTTGTTCGGTCCATTGGGTTGCTAGAATACTATCTCTTTCGTGTATGTGTGTTTGTGTGCACATAATGAGTTCGTGAAGACAGATAGACTGTGAGGTAAGTAAATTCATGTACTATCCAATATATTTCGGGGGCTGAGCTGATTCTTTTCCTGCTGCTGTTATCATTTTATGTTTATTATCTGACATGCAACATACCATTCCTGTGTGTCAGATGGAGTAGAGCAGTAGCAAACAAATATGCTCCGCTTTTCCTCTCTCACACTTTTCATGTACGTTGTAGAGTACGTTTATAGCCAATGCTAACGAGTCAAAAAATAGCAGAAAATAGATAATGACAATGGTAATCCTCTTCAATGATAACATCATTGGATCGTGTCATTTCTTCATTGACTTTTTGGAATTGTCCACACAAACACCAACAGGGTAGGTTTCATCTTCTCTTTGTTTGATTAAGTAAACAAATATTACGTGGAAGAAAAGGTGACTTTAGCCTGATATGCTTGGTAGATGACAGATGTAAAAGTAAAAGAGGACAGGTGACAGGAAGGTTGCATCTTTTGGGGAGGTGGCGATGGTATTTTTAGAAAATGTTTTATCCATATTTGCTAAGAAAGATGTCACGGTACATCAGAATTCTAATGAGTTCCTATTGTTTGCATAGAAAATAGAAAAGAAAATAACGAGTTAAGAGAAATTTCTGTGAAAATTTGAGAAAAAAAGTTTGAGTATCCTTGTATTTATGGTGTAATCATTATAATTATACTTCTTTTCGGTATTTTATACCCAAAGGCTTAGCGAATGCAAGGGCTTCACAAATTTAAAAGGAATTTTTAGACGTGATTTTGCTGAAAGCGAGTTGATCATTAATGTGAGAGGAGTTTAACATTCAAATGGCTTATATGAGCCATATATATATACCAATACCAAGTGAGAGTCTTCCATAAACGTAGATCTTTTTGGTTTCATCTCTACTGTTCACATTATTATCGTGATGTTAAATGGTACACGCTTGTAGCTCCTGCCATACCATGAAACTCATATTTGGGCATTTAAGCCTTTTTAATCGATGATACCAATTACGATCTTATTATTATGCTGCAGTGGTCTTCTTCGTTTTTGGAATGTGGCTAGTGCTAGCTAAACCACTTACATAAATGGTCTAGTCTATGCGTACCAACAATAATCACTCATCCTTATGCGTAAACACTGTGTGTCTAATAAAATTACTTGGATTTTCATACGGATCATTAAAGAAGTATGTATAAAAGGTGGTCCTCTTATAACCCCAAGAATGTTTTTACCATCAGCCATCGTAGCACACCACAATTTTTCGTAAACCTTACTTGTAACATCTGCTCAAATGTAAACGCACGGTGAGATAAATATTGTTATTGAATCTTCTCAACCAACTGCCTTTGTACGACAAATGTAGCTCGTGCCTTGTATATGTGAGAATTCTCCCCCTATTCAATCCTAGCAGGATGAAATATACTTATTTCTATCATGATCATGTAATTTCCCTTTTCCCTTGTGCAATCTTAAAGAGACGGAAATAACGACTTGGTGATAATCATTTGCTGGTTTCTATATATAGTATAGATAGATTAGATTTGGGTAATACATTCTATTTTATATCATGGCTTTTGAATGAAGCTGAAGTGCCCCTCGTGCTAACCGATAGAGTTAAATCTTCAGGTGTTCGTGTAGAGAGGAAGGGATACGAAAGGCGAAGAAAATCCGAAACCTACTTATTTCTATTCGAGTCCCAGCATAGCATGCGTACACAGTTGAGATATAGTGGAAATCCGACAGCTTTAACTTTAAGTTTTTAAAGTAACCTATACTCTAGGAAGGTACTATAGATCCCAGATCTTTCATTGTGCATGAGCCTGATTTTCTGGAGTTATTTTTCGGCATACTAAAGTTTTAAAAGCTTAGCCCTAAGGAATAATATTCAAGGCAAAATCGACTACATCGCAGCCAAAGTTGGTTATGGTATACGATGAACTCAACTGATGCCGCGTACCTTCCTTATCATATTGCATATTGTTTTAGTTTGTTCAAAGAACGTCTAAACTCCAACAACTTGTGAAGTAAAAGGCAACAGTATACTATTTGAAGTTTACCAAGAAGTCTCCTGCTAAATCAACAACCCTTGTTGAAGGTCCGCCATCTCCTTAGAGTGTAGTTGTCTCAACGAAGCAGCATCTGTAGACTGGAGCAGCTTCGTGTTTTAGATAGAAAATGTTTAACTTAGTAGGAGAGTAGAGCAGTACATGTAATGATAATGAAAGGTGCTACGGGCATGACATTCATGTTTTGTCGTCGGAATATTATATTACTTGACATTGAGTATGGACACAAGGTGAGGTTTGTGTACAAAATATTTCATAAGTTGAGCAGAAGTTTCTGAAATAAAAGTAAAGCAAGTAATGATCCTTTTCAAAGTCTTGGAAGCGTGGATCATGGATTCATGGTTACTTATGAGTAGAATAATGATGATATTCTTGTTCCATCCTGTTCAGACCCTTTTTCCTTTCGGAAGAGAGTTATTGGAAGCATCCTGCCTACATAGTTCTTATATCTTACGCCAAATGTAATTCAATTCAGAATCCCTTGCTTTTACGAGATGGTAACTCGGATTCTCAAGCTTTACCTTTCCGGCATTGTACACAGAAGAATCGTGCTTTGCTAGATCGTAGTTAATCTAGACGTCGAAGAAAATACTGACAGGGAGTCTTCCTGCAACCTTGCATTTTTTCAGCTTTGTTTATGCCTGGTTAAATTTGCTTTTACCTCACAAACTCTGGAGCTTGCCATCGCCCTCCATAATACGCAAGCCAATACGTTATTACCAGTTAGTGGCTCCTCGTCGACCACCACCACTCGCTCCTCTTTTCTCACTTTTCCATTTCCTCTCTCTGGTTTTCCTTATTGAACAAACTTTGTTAGAAATTCATGAAAATCGGGCTATCCTCTCTGTATTTTGGGCTCTTCTGAAATGAGAAATAACAGAAAATGCTTGGCAGAAGGTTTACGTTGGGAAACCTAAAGTGATCCCTACTTCTTCCGACAAGATACGTGAAAGACGTGATCCTATTATATGTAACATGAACATGTGTGCAATTGCTATATTACTTCTTACTCAAAACAAAACTCCAGTGACATGGATCCAGAGATTCTCCAGTGCCAGTGCTCATTCTGTTTAGTCGCGTTTTAACAGAGTTGCTTTTGACGGAGCATATAATGGATATCCATACATAATAGATGAATGATGATGGTGGCATCGTCCAGAAAACACGAATACAAGTATCAGGGCTTCACTACGCAACTAGCTCTTTCGGTTTTCGTAAAAAGTAATATCATACTGAAACTCACACCGTACCAAATTGAAGTTGGAAACATGAAACACTTAGTTTAGTTGACATATGTGTATGTATCTTATGTGCAATGGGTCTATTATCCACGCTATTTTCTCCCCTTTTCCACCCTTTTGCCTCTCAGCATATGTAGATTGAGTAAAGCGAGAGACTGATGTTGAAAGCGAGAGAGAGTTTGTAAATCTAAAGCATAATAATAACATCGTGACTGTGAGTGCGTGTAAAATTCGGGTATCAAGATGATCAGAAAAGTGGAGGCTGCTGGAGAAAGACGAGCAATGGTGTGGTAGTAGTAGTAGTCATGGAGTGGGAAAAGTTTCGGATCGGTCGATGTGTAGGAGTAAGTAGTAGGAGTTTACTGAACCAAAGCTAGCGAGTGACAGCACCGAAATCCAGAGTTTTTGGAACATGCGAATTGTGAATAGAGGCAAAGGAGAACCTGCATTTTCTTCATATATGCCGTCACAACAGAAAAGCTTGATCGTGGCTTTGTCCCCTCTGTAGTGAACTGGAAGGCCTTTTTTCTACCTTCCATCATCAATGCTCTTCCACTTTTGTGAGTTGCTTCAGTTCCCCTTTCCTTTCCGTTCTTCGCTGACTGCTCTGAGCTAGCTTTGCTCTTCTTTGTAAACAAAACCCTCTTGCTTGGTGACTGTTGCTTTAGTTCTGTTTTTCAAAGGCAAATCTAAATTCAAGGTTGGAACTGAACGTTATTTATTACTTGCACGTACACAGTCCACTCGTGTACTCTTATTCGTACGAGATAATGTGCAATGTGTGAAGTGCATTTTTACAACTTCAGGTGTATGAAATATGAGCTTTGGGATATAGATTCTACATCAATTTTCCCTACTCCTGTCGATAATAGATTTCCCAACAAACCAAGTTCATTTTCCAATCAGACATTTACCATATGAACTCGTCTGATTTATGGACCAAGTCACATACTTCATTTGAGATGTAGTATTGTGGAAAACAATATACTCTTTGTCTTTGGTAGGAGAATGCAAAGTTAAGATATGCAATGAACTAACAATCGT
Organism: Orchesella villosa; assembly: GCA_036850725.1. Taxonomy (NCBI): domain Eukaryota; kingdom Metazoa; phylum Arthropoda; class Collembola; order Entomobryomorpha; family Orchesellidae; genus Orchesella; species Orchesella villosa. The sequence continues at coordinate 7,187 of JAANSM010000733.1, read as the reverse complement.
CAACATTTCCTTATCTCAAAATCGCATGTGTTCTGTTGTGATTCAAAACCTGGTTTTATTTCATGTTTCTGTCTAGAGTGTCTTGTACCTGCATTTCAGGATAAATTGTGCGCTTGTTGCTCATAAACTACATGAAATGAGGAGTGTTCAAACAAATGTGCATGTCATAATTAAGATTGTTGGATCAATTAAGATTACAAAGAAAAGGTGAAGAATTCGTTGAAACCCATAATACCAAGTGTTATAAATCGTAAGAGTGTTGTTTTTCATAAATGAAATTATATCGCTTACGAAGATCTGTTTTAGATTGACTAGACTATTGCTACAACTGGTTTTAGACGAAGCTGGTGTTGTTTTGAACGTGTTCTCTCAAATGTAATACATCAATAATAATGCCTTCGGCAATTACATTTAAAAGTTTAGAAGATTGTGCTGGTATGTCTCAAATGAATTAATAAACTTTCCTTCGTTCTTCCATAAAAGTGTTGGCATGCATTTATGCAAATTACACGAAGGAAAAAAAACCGTGGCGTGTGCTCAAAAAAATATAATAATACAGGCGTCAATGAATGAATCAAAAGTTTGAAAGGAACAGTACATCGCCTAATCCAAAAGGTGGGACGGACTTCACTACTGTCAACTGATAGCGCGAGTTCAAGAAAGTGTCAGCATTTATTCGCTAACATAAAAGCGGAGAATAGCAATAGCAATTTACTAATTTCACAATAAAGTTGCTCAAGCAATTTGCTTATCATCATCTGTCAGCAATGAATTCATATAAATGGTCGTGGGTAGAAAATTGCTCATAACGCTCAAATTGAGTGAGATAATTCATTAAGCCTTTTCATTGACAATCGGACCTTTTAGTGCCATCCACCATATATTTCATCCATTCTCTCTCTCTGTCGCCTTTTTGCCGACGAAACAAAGTAAAAGCCAGTTGTTAGTTGGGATTTGATATCTTGATGTCTACATGGAGTAAATACATTAGTACACGTTAATATGCGTGGTGCAATTGGTGTGTAGGTATGTGTGGTCGTTCACGACAGTTTCAGCTATAGCCATTCGTGTTGCAAACTTAGTCATGCTAATTTTTATGGCGAAATTGATGATACTTGATGATGATAGTTATGGGATGTTTTGAATTAATACCGTTAGGATTAAAGCGTGTCTATCTCTTTCCTTTTCACAATCCGTGGCTCGTGTTTGTAAATTTAATAAACACCTCGTGATCTCCTATTTAGTATTATACACGAAACACGAGATTGTATATCGTCATCATTTTCTTGTGGGACTTCAAAGATTAGTTGTTGGTGAGTTGGGAGGATCGCAGACTAGGATCGGTTCGCTCAAGGATCGAATTTTCATTGGTAAGACGGCAAAAAAGTTTTTTGTACAAAAAGTATATTCAAGTAAAAGTAACACCCAAGGAGTTAGCTGAAAAATGGAGAGATTTGAATGAATACAAGGGTAACCTTATCTTTTGATCTTGTGGACTTGCCCATATGTATTATTAATAAATTGTATTTAAATTGCTCTATGTATAAATCATAAAAGTACTTATCCCTTTTCCCAAATCCCTTGGCAAAACGAAGCGGTTTCAACTTTTGTAAAGAGAATTTTAAACCTTTGGTACTAAGTCGTGTAGGACGTCTATACTTGGTGTATTATTGTGCAGACCGACGTTTACCAGTCATGACCTTACTAATGAATCAAAACAGTACTGACTAGAAGGTCCAGGGTTTTAAAAACATTGCATTGCATACCAGCTATTATTATATGCAAAAATGCCAAATTAATTCGTTTCGTTCCTGTACAAGGAAAATGGCAGCAGAAGATGAGTGGTTTGCATGTTTGCGTCCATGCATGGCGAATTCATCAGTAGATTTTAGTGCAAAAATATATTTGTAATGTTGTATTTTGCTACAATATATGTATTGTTCCATGCACTGGAGATGAAAATGAGGCTGACGATGATGATGATGATTACAATTAACAAGGATGATGATGTAAGATTATAGCTTGTGCTGTGGGAATATGTGTGATTAAGGCTATTTTTTTTATCGATATGTACTCCAAGTATTGTGCTGGTGTGGAGTGTAGTTGAGCTATGTGAGTACATACAAATCGCATGCATGAAAGCTTTGCAACGTAAAAATACTGAAGTATTACATTTTTTGCTAGACACTGCAAGCTCAAAAAATGCTTTACTTTTCCCAAATTCGACACAGGCTTTTAAAAGGTATTCCCATCAGTGGTGTTATTAGTAATGACCTCATCCACTTGAAAGACCGGTTGGTAGGTTTTCTATGATTATTGAAGCAGTCACACACATACCATACCTTTATGCATTGCAATGCTCAACAAACGCTAGTTGATTTTTTGTTTTTGATCTTCTTTCCATAGAATATAAGGGACGTGCCCATATTTACAATCTCATTTATTGCAAATAGGTATAAGGTTTTTATTATCCCTCTATCGAATAAGTTCCATGTACAATAACCTTGAGAAAAGTGCAAAATACTTGAGGTTAAATAGGGGCTTGGTGTTATGTGTTAATTACACATATTTCGACGCTTTTGTTGCCGAAGCTTTGTTGATGAAAGGAGATAATGAAGTGGCTAGTCAGGGAAAACTTTGTTGGTTAAATTGCAGGCTAAAAAAAGCTAACAACAGAACAAAGTTTTATGTTAGTCTTTTGCAAACCCTATCGTCTCCACTAAATGTTATCGTAGACTTCATCAGGAACGAGTTAGCATGGCTTTCAGTTGTTATAAATAGTTTTTACTTTATGCGAGATTCTAAATCAAAGGATCGATACGGAGTTATCATCGTACCCCACTCGACTTTTCTTCGCTTCGAGATCAAATCACTTGTTCAAACAAAGCACAGGAGAAAATAGAAAATCAGAAGCAAGAGGCTCAGGAGCCTTAGCTGAATTAGCGCACAATGTTGATAGATCACTTTACTTTTTCCCCATTTCTCAGGAAAGTTCCCATCAGTACTTGGAATAAGCAACTCAAGAGAATATAAGCTCGCATTACTGTCAAAGTGGGAGACGTAAAAGTGCGTAAAGTCAAAGTAGGCTGCCGCTGTGAAGTCCCATAACTTTAAACACTTTTTCTACTGTTTTTCAACTCATGTGTTTGTTGCCGTAGCCCAATTGAGTTACATACTTAGGCGATAGTCCTGGCTTATCGCATCCCATATATCGTTTTCCTTTCTCAGAGTTATTTTTTTTGTAAAAAGTGCTGAGAATTTCGGTTAACTGTGTGTCAAACCATACAAAATACTGCCTTCAAAAGGAGACTGAAACATGTAGTACAGAAAAAGGCATGGTGAGCACCTATTCACTAAATAAACTAGCTCTCTGGTGGTTTCATACATGGAAACATTTTATGTGACCAGAAGAATGGTTTATTACCAGCAGAGCTCATAATGACCTCCACACATAATGTAAAGTTATGTACTTATATTGCTGGTAAGATTCCAATGCATTTTTTGGTTTTCATGAATCTCAAACCCGAAAGTTGTCTAAAACATGTTCATATATCATCAACAGTAAAGTTTGCTTTCATACATATATGTACATTTGTATCCACCACGCATTCATGTCAGCATTCAATTCACCGAACATTACATTTACTCCTAAAACCTTGTAAGGTTTTTGAGGTTAATACATAAATCCCTCCTTAGAATAATCTTACACAAGTAATGCCGTGTATGTATGTTGTACTTGTACTGTTGTACCCTTGTCCATCCAACAGTCAAAAATATTCGAAGTAGACATTTGTATTAAGTTTACAATTAGATATAAACGTATTTTTTCATTTGCAACCCCTTTCAAAGAAGCTTTAAAATGGTCAAGTGGCCTTGCATATCACCTAGTATATATGTTTGGCTGCGTTATTATAACGCAATAGATGTGTCAAATTTTTGTGGGCTTTTCTTTTTTTCCCAAGAAAATAAAAATATATTAGTATAAATTTCTTTTTTCTCAAGAAAATAAAAATATTAGTATAAATTCTACAACTCGGATTCTCATTGTGTAGCCACCTCCTTGTGGTATTCGTTGGATTCGTCTTTTTATCTTTTCTTCTTAAATTCAATGCGTAAAATGTATTTGAGTTTGTATAAAATCAGACTTCATTATTTTACTTTATATTCATTTAATATGGTAGAAAGGGGTAAGCCCCATCTCAAAGTATGCTGTGAAATAAAATGTATTAGAGATGAAATTGTGCCTATTTTATCAGTTTCATAATGTCCTTATATGAGTTTAGGTATACATACATTGCAATCCTTCGTATTTCGTATTCAAATTAAGTCAATTACGACTCGCCCAAACTCTATTTCCTAAAGATTTATTCCGTAGAAGAAGCCATCGATCTTTTTTAGGTTAAGAAAGAAGCACATCGCATCTAGAAACAGACACAACCCACTAGAAATAAAAGAACTATGTTCATGTTTAAGACACGAGACTTTTATAATAATATTCTCATAGCTTCCTTTCAGATTCCTACATTATTTCCTTAGGAAGAAAAATGTTCATGCGCCCATGTAAAGTTTTCATATACAGAAAACTTTTAGACAAAATGGATATTATTGTAGATTTTTAAATTTTCATAGATTGCATGGAGGATTCATCGTTGTAGACAACCATCCAATTTAAGCAACAATACCCCAAAAGTACTCAATCTTGCTTCATAACATAACGTTGTAAATGATATGATGATTCGTGTACACATTTCAACAATCAAAACCCACCTCTAGTCCATTCTCTCTTGATGGCTCTCATCATCAGTTTCAAATCGTCATCACATCATGTCATCAATCAATGCAATGATGATTTCACGTTTGATTTGATGAGACTAATCAAATAACATATACCAATAGACACAGAATATATGAAATGTAATCTCACAGCATGAAAGAAGGCATCTTTCCTTCATCTTCATATTTATGTATTCATAACCGGACAGGACACATCGTAAGTGATGCTGCCAAGGCTTTACTTATATGTACACTGTATACTATGAAGATTGTTGAGAAAACTCACATTATGTACGTTTGAATTTACGCTATTGATATTGTTGTGGAATATTTGCATGACTTGTTGAAAAAGTAAATAAAATGATTATTACAGAAGTGTGGGCTACTAATGCAATGTTCGAGTAAGAAGAGTCAGATAGATTGAAATATGATAACTGACTGAAGTCATTTGCGAAGAGGTATCAGATATCATCATTTTTCTAATAAGCATTAGCTGCTGTTAGCCATCGACTCTGCTCAGGTACATAATGAATTTCACTCATCGTGGGCACTATTATTATCCTTGCTCACTGCTTGAGTATCATTTCTGTGTCATTTCATTATATATTGTTTGAGTAGGAGAGTCAATGATCACACATGAGCGTCATCTTTATGATTATGATCAACAAAGCTTCTAATCTCACGATTTCTTGTCACATCTTTGCACCCTACTTTTGTAGGTTACTTTGTGTAGTTAGTGTGTGTACTACACAAAATTAATAATCTGCCTATACCTGGCAAATCGTAATTGCATCTTAAAATCTAGTGTTGTGTAAAAAAAATTATGACTCCTGTGCTCTTGGTATGCCATTCTAACGATGATGATAGATTATGGATCTTGTGCCAACTCCTTACTCTATTTTTTAGAAGTAGAATACAAACTAGAATAACTTCCTTTTATGGATGCAGATTACAAGAATGCGCCCATTCCAAATAAGATAGGTTGTTTTAGTTGCTGTTTTCAAATTTTGACCATTTATGACAGCTGAGATGATTGATCATGATCAGATTACTGGCCTGATTGGAGAAATGAAATTGGAAGCGAATAAGTAGAAATTTTTCGTTAACACATTCAACAAATTGTCATCCAAACATATAGAAGATACACATACAAAATATAAGAAAATATACTACACTTCTTCGGGAAGTAGTCATTCATAGTGTAAATTTTCAGCTTCATTTAGCTATATATCACTATATCATATCGTATGTATAAAAATGTATAATTGGAAAATTTCAATCGCTTCGTCAATCCCATTTATAAAAAAGTCGGTGAAACCTCTAGTAAAATCAAAGTCATCAAAACACTAATAAATGCTAATATATATTTATGAGATAAAAAAATAGAAAATTGCTTTGAAGATTTATAAAAGAACGTGAATAAAAATGTATAATCTAAAATAGATGGATTTGATTAAGTTGGTATGCATCCCTTTACGCATTAAAATGAGTAATAATAGCCTACTGTTATTGCTTAAGGTCTATAATGACAAGGTTTGGTGTTGGAAGAAAGCTGAGAGCAGAATTGGCAATCAAAGGAGCGAATCACGAATACGGAAAAAAATATCAAAGCATTTGAATAATAGATAAAATTAGCAAAGAAAAACTTAGGAGAGGCTCACAAAGACTCGAAATGTGCTTGTGATGTAAAGATGTATAATAAAATATTTTAGATTGCAGAGTTACCGTGTCATATCATATCATCGCTTAGAGATGCTGACATCCAGCAGAAATCGATATGATGAGATTTTCCATCCCACCATTCATGATGTTTAATTCAAACAATTTTTCTAATGTATCAAACTTGAAAGAAGGGAAGCCACGTACGATATGTGCGTTGAGTTGAAGTTGGAGTCGTGTGTGGCTGCGCCCTCCTGTTGTTTTTGTGCTTGTTTTCATGCATGTTATAAAGCATATACCTACAAACAACATACGTAATGATAATGAAACCAACCACTCAACCACAAGATATCCTTAAAATAATAATTAATAATACACTCTGCCATGATAGACCCATGTGAATTAATCGAGAATAATAATTGAACTCACCCTCATCCTTTCTTGTCCCCATTTGCATTCAGTGCAATCAATTCCACATTTATGTTTTTGTCATCGTGCCAGTTGCTATCAGGGAAATGCATATCATCATAGAAATATTGTATGCACACAATGTGATTGTGTTTTTAGCTCATAAAGTTTTTGATTCGTAATGAGCAGTCAGTTATATGCGGGACACAATATATTTATGTTGACGCGTTTGTACAAATGAAAGCTTTCTGTCTTTGTGCCCTTGAATTAAATCGAAAGGCTTTTTGCAGGAAAAGTAAGTAAGTGTTGCGCAGTGTAATGTGCATGCTACTACAAACACAAATGCT
>JAANSM010000732.1:0-24017 GCA_036850725.1 Orchesella villosa | reverse complement strand
ATACAATGTCAACACATGTTATGCACATCTATATACTCTTTCTTTGACTACAGCTTTACAACTCAGCGTAACATCCACCAGTCTCGTTTTGAGCTGTGAAGAGAGCAGAGCGTTCACGTTACTCGTGTGTCTATTTTGCATGCATTTTTCATGATTCTTCTATAAATGCATGCCGGGATTTGATTTTTTATATCTGTGCTTAAATTTTATGTAATAATATTGTATTTTGTCTCAAAGGCCCTTTACATAAGTATAACGAGAGGAGCCTTGTGTTTTAAATTATTGAACATTGAATTGAACTTAATCTTAAACTTTTTGTGTGAACCGAAAAAAGTCGTGCGTAAAGTGTATAATAAACACTCATTGTTTACCAACAATTATAGTTTGTATTATACCACATTACTACAGCACAGTTTGAAAGCGTGTGGATGTAATCTATATTGAGCAATCAGTTTAGTGAGTGAGCTGAAGGTTGTCTTGTCAAAGTGCTCCTCCAGTGCCGCATAAAAAGAGATTGTTTACACACTGCTAAAACACAATTCATTATTACTTTTACTACATTCATTGACCAATCTTGAGTGTAGGCATCAATTGTTATTATCATCATTGCTGTTGATTGAATATTTGTCTTGCTTTACTCCACCAGCATCATTGTCCTATTGTGCTGAGCTGAGTATGATTACGAGTGCGTGGCAAAGGAGACAAAGTATTGGGACTTCTGAGTTCACTGAGACTCAGATGAACACATGAACTGAAGGCGAAGGAGTAAAATGTTATTCATTTAGAAGCTGAAGCCTATCACTGGTATTAATATTAATATTACACGTTTTCTCCCCCGTTGTTCCTCTCTTGCAAATGCCAATTGACCTAAAGAGGAATTGACATTTACGCCATTGGACCAACAAGCTTCTTCATCGCCTCTGTTTGCTACACGCTACACCATTCCTCAATTAAGAAGCTTTTAGCAGTTTTTACATGTTCAAGAGGAGAAGCAACTGTAGCTTCAAGCATTTCATCATAATCATATTGAACCAAAGCGTGTTCACAATTAACATCATCATCAGCAGTTAACTTTTGTTCGTGGATTATTTTGTAATAATTTGTTTCGAGTGAGCAACACCGAAATTATTACAGTGAATGTGATATATGTATATGTGTTAACTTGATGCAAATCTCAGCCCAATACTGAGAATACCAAAAGGAGCTAAACAAGTGCATCTCACATGTAATGGGATGCGGGTACATGATTCTCTCAAAGATGATGAGTCTCAACTCTCAATAATTGTCCCGCTATTGTTCTCAGCGTGAAGGGAAACGTGTCAGGAATTGCTCACACGTGTCATTTGAAACTCATCCATTAATATGCAATCCTATTGCCAACTATTAAAAAATAAACAGGCATAATATTCTACATGTTTTTTATGTCTTTTGACAAAGTGAGTGAGTAACCCTTTTGATGAGAAGATATTTTGACTGTGAAGAAGTAGAGTGTGTATAACATAATCAAAGGAAAAGCCACCCACACAACAACAAGACACCTTTATCCTATCTTATACATTTTCTTTGTAAATTCAGATTGAGGCAAAGCCTGATTTGGACAAAGTAAATAAATTTTTTGTGACCGAATATACATTATCATAGTATCATCTTCATTTACATTTGCACGCAAAGCAAATACAGTGCGTTTTTGTAAAGGGAATCTATCTTGTGTTGCCCACACCACATCAGAACAAGTTTGAAGCTCCTCTGATATCGTCATTTTCTTTACCAAACGAAACATTGGATTTGTTTTGGTCCTACTTCTTACAATTTACATGGTGTAATTTGTTTGTCGTTTTGTGTACTTGCTTGCCGCATCAAATTGCATATGAATATAACTGTGTGGTGCAAAATAAAGCTAACAATGCGTAACAATATTTTTCTCCCTATTTGTTATTGTAACTGAGAAGAGAGGTTTTGTCTGCAAAGTTCTATAGTGTCTCTCTCTCTGTATGATTATTAATGATCTGAAACAAATGTCACACTTTTTCAAAAGGATCTTCTGATGCTCGTGGTTATTTGTGGAGTTGCTTACAGCATCTGGCTAATCAGCTAAACACATAATTTCTCATTTAAGAGAAACACTTTTACAGAAGCAGCAACGAGTTTTTGATTCCGCACAAAATTAAATATTCACCAGGATAAGGATATAAAGAAAGGAAAACATATTTTTATGGCTTCATGTGCGTGACAATTTTTGACTTGGTGGGATAATATGCAAAATATAACTGTGAAGAATGAGGACGATGCGAAGAAGAGATATACGATGTGTTTTTATGTTGTTGGCTAGTTTCTCAAGAAGCTGATGATGATGATTCTAAATACTAGTGGATTACATTCGCCACCACACCATCATCCCCATCGTCAATGATTTAATGCTTGGGCAATTGGCAATTGGGCCTGACTTTGAGTTGACTATACATTTCATGGTTCGTTTGCTCCGTTCCAAAACATAAATCCAAGTTTAACTAGTTAATGTCGAGTCCAATCTGAAGAAGAAACACATTTACTTTATTGAACAAATTTTTTTAAAGACAAGAGCGCTACATATAATGTGTTAAACAACTACAATAATATGAAATAAAAAGTTCATTGGCAGCTATTTTAATTGCTTACTGGCAAAGGATTCATCCCATTCTCGAAATTGCTAAATGCTTCATATCAAATCGGATATTTTTGAAGTATATACACACATACGTATAGTGCCCGCAGCCAGCAACCAACCGACCATCAATCTTTGTTGAGAGAAGGATATAGCTATATGCCATTTCAACAAAACACTTTCCATTTCTGCAACCATCATAATAGCTAACCACAATCATCAACAAAGTCTAATTCCTATGTTCGTATGGCATTACATGATCCTAACGATATAAAAGACAAAAAAATACTATAATTTTTTGTAATCCATTCTAGCAATAAAGGCGATTCAAGCCAAAGCCAAACCCATCTTTGTAACGCTTGAATGGATGCAAGAGACAGACACAGACATCGGAACTCGATTTGAAAGAAAGAACTGCAGTGACACATAATTTCTTCAAAGGTGAATGATAATATTCTTAAGGGAAGAAACTAATCTTGAGAAAAATCATAGTGTTTAACTGATGAGGGTGCAAAAGTGTAATTATTGTTAGTTAATCAATCATATGCTTTTCAAATCTGTGTTCTGAATGATTCAAATGAGGCAACTCTTGTGAAGAAAAAAAAGTGTAAGGAAAAACTTCCTAATATCTATTATTTTACCATTTGATACACACTGCTATATATTGTGTGTCTAATGTAAGCTGTAATTGTAAGTAATACTACTTTACAAGTTCCGTCTCCGTCAATCTGAACACTATAAAGCTTTCCCTTTCTTCTAAGAAAGACGTTAAGAGTGCTTGTATATCTAGCTCGTCATTTAAGTATTAGTAAAGGAGTGATTAAAATGGATTATAAACTTTTTTTCCTCGTCTTCAATTGAGGAGTGGACTTTTGTTTTTCAGTTTCACTAGCGAGAGACTTTAAACCAAAAAAGCTAATTTACTTTAGAGAGGCTATCTCAGTATTCTATACATTCATATTTTGAATCTTTTGGACGGAAACTACTTGCAACTTACATTGAATAAAGATTTGATGGGATTGGAATGAAATGACAGGTGAGTGGCAAATTCCTTTAATAATCTGAGTAACGGCAAAAAAACAATGTGCTTTGTTTGTGCAATGTAAAATATAATACATATATATGTATGCTTTTCCTTTTTCGCCATGCCTAATTGCTTCATATATCTTTTGAGATACTTTGTCTCATCCTCCGAAGCGAATTTATGAATCTCAGCTTCATAGATGCTTTCTAGTCAAGGATAAAAAGTGAATTCATCACGGGATCATAATCATATCATATCAAAATAAGATATAAGACGAAGCGAGGGAAACACACACTACACACACACGTGTAATCCTGATATAAAGACTAAAATTATTATATGTATGACCTACACAAGGTTTGCGTATCACACTGTCAGATCAAATGATGATGAGGGCAGAGGCCAGTTTAATAAGCTGTGAACAGCGTGAAACATTCATTCATATTTTATTTTATTCCTTTCCAAACCCCTCTGTTTGCTTTCGAGAAACGATAACTCGGTTTCTCTAGCTTTGATTACTATATATGATTATTCTTGCAAAGAGCAAAGTGAACCTTGAAGCTAATTTTGCTCCTTTTAATGGCGGTTTTGAACGGCACTTTTTTTACTTCCACGACTTCAAAAATTGTGACATTAAAATGGGAGGAAGAGGAAATAACGTGAAAAGTGGAGGAATCTGAAAATATTTTTTGAGAAATTTCTTATTACATTTGTATAATAAAGATTTTTATGAGATTGCCTCGTTTTCATTTAAAGTTTAACGTATATTTTGCTCTAAGCCCTTCCGGGCTTCTTATTTTCCCAAACAAAAACAAAAGAGATGAGAGGAAGGAATAATATGACAGATGAGATTATGAATGCCATAATAATAATGGCATGATGGCGGCGCTAATGGGCTTATGTCTGCTATATGTTCTTCAGCTTTTCAAAAACAAAAGAGATGAGAGGAAGGAATAATATGACAGATGAGATTATGAATGCCATAATAATAATGGCATGATGGCGGCGCTAATGGGCTTATGTCTGCTATATGTTCTTCAGCCTTTTTACTTTCGTATTAATTTAGAATTCAAAAGGTAAACTCACAAAGTTGAATATAAACTCGTTTAGTTACGCATCACTAGAGTTTGCTAATACGCGTACGCATCTAATGAAAATAAACTATTTAGCTTTTGAAAATGAAGATGAGGAAGACGATGCTTTCCCGTGGTAAATAATTTTTTTGAGCACTTTAAATCTTTCACGCTCAAGCAACACGCAATTCCGGCTTTTCATTACGAAAACGTAATAGAAATTCTCATCTTTAATTTTTTCACATTTTCCATTCCACCCATGAATCCACTTTGTATTATTGCTGGCAACTGGGAATGGAATGACTTTTGAACTTTTCATATAATATGTTCATGTTCCATGTTCCAAAAAAAATGAAGATTAAAAGGGGAATGAATGACCTAAAATCCTTTTATTTTGCATGTTCCTCTCTGCTACATCCATTCTCCGCTGTTAATCACTCTTTTCAGACGTATTGCTTCATACAAAAATACAAAGTACGTTACATAGCAAAGTAATATTTCTGTTGCTTGGCCCAGCTGCCTAATGGATACATTCATGAGGAGCAGAAGGAAACTCATATAATATCATCATATCATCATGTATTTTTTATGATTATTATTATAACCAACAGAGTAATTCCATCTCTCATAAATCAGTCTCACCGTGCGCCACCAAAAAACTCTCTTCTGGTAAAGTTAGTTGTAGAACAGTGCAGCTTCATACGGTGGATCGTTTTAAAGGGGACTTTACAGGGAACTGTAAGTCCAACTCTTATAGTCTGTGAGCCTGATCTTCTTTTTCATTCGATAGTTTTTATAGGTGATGATGATGATGAATGGTAAATGAGTGCATAGGTTACCTGCTTTCTTTTTTCCCCACATTGGGCACACACATTAGGCTTCTTAAAGGTCACGGGTTAATGGACGCCTGACCTGCTCATCTCCCTGTGTGTTCTAATCATATGAAAAAGCCAATGAATAGGATAACTTTTTTTTTTACCTGACTGGCATTTTTGCGTTAATCCACTACAAATATGAGAATAAAGAGAAGAATTTTTCAAAGGATAGACCGAAAAAGCCAATAAGGCTGGATAATAATCATAAATAATGGGAAAGAAGCCAGCATACCGTCCTGTCCTACCATCGGACTTTCCTTTGAATATTATTATGAATTTACAAGCATGCATGCATGCACATTAGCTATGAAAATACCACACCACACACCATACAAAGTCTGAAGCCCGACGAGTCGTTGCCCGCTTCGCTTTTAATTCATGAGTTTTTTGGGTTTGGATGAATTTCAAGAGAACATATTATGATACTCAAACTCAACCATTCCAGTGCATAAATGATCATCCTACATAAATAATCGGGCGTTGCCTCAGGCTGGAACTGGTAAAGGGTGTTATGCACTCAAACTTTAAGAATGTATATAATAATGATGGCAGGCTATGAAAACTGTTCACCTGTGCATCAGTATAGAAATTTTGAGAAAGTGGATATGGGTAATTTACAAGAAAGACCAAACAGAACACCCTTAATGAGCATTGGGATGATAGTTGGAAGCACGAGTGTATACTAGTATCGTAATCGTGTGGTCCCATTCCTTCAAAAACTGTTCACCCTTTCCTCTCTCTTCTAAATTTAACATCCAAGCGGAGGTAATTACATTATTATTATAAAATTATGTTGTGAAGTATCATCCATCCCATAATCTTCTTGAGAGACATGGATTGGATATGGAAGAGAGGAACAGCATTAATAATGATGGGCATAATAATAATGTCAAACTTTTTTGGGATGTTTAGTGACTATTACGTAGGAACATGATAAGAACAAAAGAACATTTTCACCTGCTCATTCCCCAGACAATGTGAATGTGAGGGTGTTTGGCCGTTAGGCTTGTTAAGTAAGGCCTGGAGCTGGAAACATCATATATTTTTAATGGTGCACTTTAATGTTGATGGCGGTAACAGTGAGCGCCCTACTACCAATAATAGCAACTACTTGTTGCATTTGTTTTTGATTATAGTTTTATTCTCGTAAAACCCGCCCAACTTAGCATTAGATTAAAAAAGAACTTTGTAGAAAAGTGATAATGATATAGAAAGTAGAATATAAGGAGTTCAAGATTTAATATAATGTAATACAAATGTACATCCGAATCATAAGACTGACAGAGTGAACTCTTGGCCAAAAGAGTTACATCCTCTCTCTCTTGTCTTGTCGTTTTCTGGACTTTCGTCTGGGAAAATGAGACTATCTAATCATATCTTTTGAACAAGAAGGGAAATACTCATTTCCTACAAACCCAAACCAAACCTCGGTTTTATATTACTTTGGTTTGGTCGTCTGATGGGAAAAAGGAGTAAGAGGGCAGAGAAAAGTATTATATTTTTAATACATCATTGTTGTAATAATCATTTGGATATGAAAACACGTTGCTGAAATAAGTTTAACTTAGGTTCAACTCTTCTTCAAAATGTTACCTAAAGCGCATTATCTTAAGTGTTTTCTTTCTATCATGATGATGTAGACATGGACATACTATATAATAATTTAAAGCATATATATATCCATACTTTGCATGAGGCGTTTATATTTAAAAACAAATCGTCTTTGGTGGCTTCCACTTTCTTGTTTCAAGTCTAAATCTCATGTTTTTCTGAAATTTGAGATGTACTTTTTCTTTCTCTCTCTCTCTCTTAGCTTTAAATTACCATAACCAGCTTATGGTACTATTCATTCCCTGTGTTTTAAATTATACTTGGAAAAATGCATATACGCATTCACAATTTTCTTTTATGGCCATTGCTCTTCTCTGAAGAAGAGACTCGGGGTGGTATAGTAATATTATCAACCAGCAGCAGGGCAGCAAGCCAATAATAAAGGCATATATAGGAAAGGAACACTGCAATTATGGCTGTCTTCAACATTTTAATTTCGCTTACCAATATATTCCCACTCTACATTTCAATGAACTTTTTCCTATTCCATTTCATCTATTTGACGTGTTTATATTGAGTAGGTGAATGTGTAATGGTTTGCTCCCAAGAAAGTCATATATTTTTCTTCGATTTATAAGCAAACCAATGCATTATACGATTGATAAAAGTTTTAATCGTTCCACAGTATCATTAATGGTATTTTGGTTCCCACTGGGTATTAGGATAATTGCATGATTTCAGTACAATGCACCTTTCCTGTGGTTTCCTCTTCCAGTGTGTTTATCGCAAGTTCCCGAGAGTAAATTAAAATTGCGAGAGAGAAATCATTTGCACTTTATTTCTTAGCCTCATCACAAGCTAAAATAATAATTGGCTGTACTCTAATTACAATGTGGTTAGTAAATCGTGGCTTCTATAAACTGAAAAATTGAGAAGTTAGAAGAAGAATTTTTTTAATTTGGTGATAAACCACCAATTCATGTTTATATAAAGTATACTTTTAGTTGCTTGACCTTATCGGAGTTTATTACCTGTGATATTGACCCCATACATGCCAGTTGATTTTGATGTTGATCGTTGATAGCCAGTAAAATAAAATTTTATGCAAAAATTGTGATACAAAATCCACTTAAAAAGGGGATCATTACTAGTTTGATGAATACTATTATGTATGTTGATTTTTTGCAACTGATTTTATGTTTTTCTCTACAATTTTGGTCAGAAAGCCACAGGACCCACACAGCAAAACATAGGCAAACTCTTTTGTATGTGTCGGGTTAAGTTTGATACTAAAAACTATGACGGTTGCTTTTACTGATAAATGGAAGTCTTGTATATGCTTACAACGCTTATAACCAGTAGCAATTTTTATTGCAAACAGCAAAGCATTCATCATATTGCACAACACTGTAAGAGAGACAAGGGAGAGCGAGTGTCTAATAAGTCATCGTAAGTGGTCAAGTAGGAAGCGAAGACAAAATATGTGGTAGCACCAGTACCAGTAGCACTCATTTTTGGCCTGTCTCATCTCCCGACAAGCAAGTTATTCTTGAAGAGGATGCACAAGAGGTCACGCGGACATCAAATGTGCAGTGTAGTGTTTTATGGCGAGTGATTAGTTACAGAACGCGTCTCTCTGCGTCTCAAGTGCTAATAGGCCAGCAGAGTAAGTGCCACAAACAATCAGTTTTTCTAGAAGTTATCATATTTTTATAGGAAAATTGTAAAATGTTTTTAAACCATGCTGACTTCTGACTTGGTTTCTTTTATATTTTAGACTTTGCTTGATCAAAAGTATATATAAATATCAATTTTTGTTAAGCAGGTGAGATATCGTAAAAGGTTGTCAGCTATATTTTTTAGTGTCTCGTGAAAAATCCCATTTTGAACTCTTTCTTTGTTGCACTTAAGGCGCTTGCATAATGAGCAGCACCCTTTGAGATGATTCCGACTTTGAATAAAATTATCTCACTTCTTCTGTTTTTTAACTTTTGGGCGGCTGTAAATGATATGCATATACTTTAACTGCAACCATATATACTTATAAAGTAGGCGACAGTGATTCGAGAATAGGTAGGTATTAAGTTCTTATAACGAAGTTGTACACCACCTGATACACACAGATACAAGTGTAAAAGAAGCTGAAGGGTAGGCTTAAGAATCGAGCCGCAGCTAAGTGTCAAATAAATAAGATATTTTGACATTGTCTGCGCGTCATTTTTACGTTGCTGATAAAGGAGCTTTAGTGCATTGTACTCAATTCTCCAGATGTACGTACATGTGCAAAAAACATTTACGATAGAGTAAAACTGATCGTTGAAGCCACTGAGTAAAATGGATGTGGTTTTACTTTATAAGGGGCATAGTTTAAAGCCAAGCTTATCTCACCGATTCAAAAGGCTTCACAGTCATTAGCATTCATATATTTTTTGCATTTCCCCCCACTTCTTGTCTAGAGAAGCATTTGAAATGCTGGACGATTAGGTATCATAATCAATATGCATTAATTACAATGTGTGACATCTTAGTTTTGCCCTTACTGAGTATTAATGGAATAGGAACTGATAGCTTTCCTTTGCAAATCTCCTCTAATCTTTTGTAATGAAAATGGAGGGCTTCGATGAGTGACAAGGTAAAGCGCGTAGCCACAAGAATGCAATGAAATGAAGATTCTTATTTAGTGACCCACAAGAAATGAGCAAATACGAGTGAAAAAATGCTCTCTTTAAAATTCTCCCTCCTCCTTTCCCGAACATAAAACAGGCATTTTGAGAAAGAATTCTTAGTCGTGTTGTGTAGTTTGTAGTTGTGGTGTGGTTCTTACTAAAACATGCTCATCCATTATCTAACTGTCCTGCTCGGGTTCGGTCATTCTTTTGTTCAGATTTAAATGGCCCATATGCACCTAAATAAACACATAAAATTATGGTGTGTATTATATGGTGCTCACTGGTTAGCTCATGCCATAGTTTAAGTTCGTGGGCATTATAGCTTACACTCACTCAAAGTACTTTTATTGTTCTTAAATGGAATGCCTCTTGCATGTCCCCATCTCATTATTCTATAATTTTTGCTTGTTCCCAAAAAGCTTAAAACGGATTAGCTGCGATTTCACATCTTTCATCCTTTGCTTGTCTCTTCGGACTCCAGCGGGATTTATTGGTCTTCTACTCCAACCAAGTTTCATAGCATACCACAAGGCCTCAGGTCTTTTCGAAGCAAAATTTAACATGAAGACATGTAGAAGAGTGCGTCTTTTTGAGCCTGTGTACCTGTCAACTCAATGAGACATTAGGATAACAATGTTGAACTGACAGCCCCATATTTTTCTCAAGTATACTGAACTCAACAAGAGAAATGAGGCGACATAACACTATATTTATTGTTTAAACACTTGCCTATACATGTTTCAAGGGTAAGTCATCGTTCATCGGGAAGAGATATATACAACAACGCAGAGTGCAATACAGCAACAGCATCTTCTTTCGTGTCGTGTCCACCCTCACAAACAACCATTTCTTCTTTCTACCTTATCGTCTTCGCCTTTCAATTGCTCAGGATAAACAGCTCCAAGGGAAATGAAGCTTTATGCATCATTATCATCATCATCATGTGTGTGAGAGTTCACTTCACGTTCTAATGCATCATCCACTACACTACCCCACATATATGTGTGTGAAGAAGAACCATTACAAAATTTATTTTACAATACATGCCCATGTAACTCATGCTTCATCTGACGGCGAGAAAAGTCGTGATACTGGAGTTGTTATGCGTGGGACTTCACCTGGTCTTTTACATGGTGCTTGAGTCCAGCTTCTCACTGAAAACTTGATTCCAAAAAAAATAAAACTTGTTGAGGTTCTTGCTCATCTTATCATTACTTTTACTATATCAAAGTAATACTGCGTATATCCAAGTACATATACTAATCTTGTAAGTGGTATAGGGTAAAGGTAAGAAATCTGTAGTTCATTGCTTCCAGAGCTGCATTACATTATATACACACATAATGCAATACTGATTATTATGCCTGCAGTCTTGTTTTTTATTTATTATGGGATGAAGAAAGGCTACAGGTAGAAGGAAAAGACACACATCACCAAGACCGGCTATCGAAGTATGTCTATACAATATACATTGTTGGCTTGTAGCTTGAGGGAATTTAGAGTTCTATTCTTGTCCGTCTTACATAAGTTATTATAATGCCTCTTCCCTTTCCTCTCCTACTTTATGTAATTGAGCACAAGAAACAGCTATGTATATACTTAACATATGAACATGCTACATTTAAGTATGCATGCATAAAAAACGACTTTTTATATTTTCTTTGTAAATAGCCTAAAAATGGTAAAGTCAGTGTACTCGTACCTTTCCATCTACTCCCTATTTTCACAAAGCACGATGCGCAAGGTACACTATGAAAACATTTTCCATAAGCCAAGTAGATACGAATGACAGCCAAGTACCCCAGCTACCTCTCTTTCTTTTCGATTGTTTTTTCTTGGTTTTTGAGACGTGTTTTAACAAAGTCACTTTAGGATTAACATTTTTTCCCTTAGACATTAGTATGTTGTAAAAAGCAGTGATAATAAAAAGAGTAAATCCATTTTCTCTACTCCGGAGGTGAGCAACAGGTACACAAATTCAAATATGAGAAGGACCCTTGAGTTCGTTTTACTTTTATTTTTGTTTGTTTGACCACGTACAAAGTACAACATACTTGTAAATGATGATGAGAGGGAAATAAACCTCATGTGTACCTTATTCATCATTTTCCAGCATTATCAATCAACCTGTTTTTATTCATTAAACTGTTAAGCAATTCACAACGTCGTATTCCTAGGCTCATCTTCTCAAATTTTATTCTTTCTTTGCTTATGCAATCGCGCCTATGAGTACTTATAACTACTTTTCTAAAAGCACATTTGCATTTTAATAAGCAATTGGTGGCCCACAAATAGACATTCATGATTTAATTCTTTCAAAACCTTGCCTTCTCATCTTATCGCCTGCAGTCATCTCCATTATATAAACTATATAGTCCTATATATCATTCATGCGAATAAGACTGAGATGAGAGTACTCTCAAAGTATTTACAATGCTGGAAGCTAAACACGTCTTCTTCTTGTGATGTACTGGCTTTGCCCATGAGGCAAGAATGTCTACTCACTCAAAATTCTGCTCACATGCTTTAAATAGCAAGTAATAGGCCAGTGTATTAATCCTATTTATCATCCTTTCCTCTCGGCTAATTACAAGGAGAAAAATGTAATCATTAAAGGGTATATATATAATCCTTTTATATTCATTTTGGTTAGACCCATCATCATCATCCTTATGAAAGAGTTTTCAGATTTGAACCCTTTGCATATTATTCATTGGAAACAATGAAATCTTTTAAACTCAAGAAGAGTTGTGCTGCTGGGTTTGTTTCTATTCTGAAGATGGGACACTACCTGCTATTGTATACTATGTATCAAATGTATTATAAGATTCATGTCTCATAACAGCTCAAGAGTCATTATCGTTTTATTATGCATATACATGCATACATATGCAATTTTGTATTGTGCTCATATGCACTGGATCCTCTTTCATTTAATTTCTGAATCATTATACATTACATAATATAATAGGGCATAGAAATTTCAGGGCATCTTCATCACATCACTCTTTTGTATAATCCCTTTGGGTAGTGCAGCGCTATAGGATATTAATTTTTATCAAAGGACTTTTCGTCTCTCATGAAGTAAGCTATATACACCGAAGGAAGTTATATAACTTAACATTTACATGTACATTATATGTCAAATGGAATATGCAATCGGTCTAAAACATTTAGCAGCAGCAATCATCAAGATTGTATCACTAGCTGGAAGTATGTGAGTCACTTGATTTACAAATGTTGGGCTGAGATTTGAGAATTCAAGAGATGATCATATAAAATATTGTTGTTTTCTTAATACAAAATTATAATACGGAGAGTAATGATGATGATGCTGCTGCTGTAGTGAAGTGAAGTGTTATGCAAAGATGATAATGATTTTTTATGTTGGAAAAGTAGAAGTGATAGACACGCTGACTTAGCACATGATGAATATTATGATGATATTGCAAATATATGTAATACTCGCAAGAGGAGGAGAAGTGGCGGATGATGGCTATAGTATAACATTATCATGCCTTTTGTGACGATCCGCTTGAATGCAAATTCATTTTTCATTTCATTTGAGAAGAAAGCGCTTTTCATCCCCCTTTTTACAATGTTTGTTGCAATGCATACCTAGACACTTTTCTTTTCAGTAATGGATCATCATGATCATCATCAGCAGCAGAAAAAAGTGTCATGCTAGCAGGTATGTATATGTGTATATCTCTGCATATAAAAAAAGAAGTGCCGTGGCGTGGCGTAGTCATATTCGTAGAGGCATATGCCATGTCATGACAATATGATGTAAGAGCGACATAGTTAGCGGCAGTGGGCTTTTGATGCATTGCATTTCATTTCATATTTTAATTGCTCCTTCACACTTGCTTTAGGCGTAATTTTTAATACATCTAATATTAATATCGTTACGTTCCGAACATAACAAAAGGGTTGGAAAAAAATGATTATATTATTATGCGCCTGAATGAAAGGGAGACTAAAAATGTACCACGTTATGAGAGAATACACTTTTATGCGCCCATGCAAAAAACAGAATGAGACGAAAGATGAGAGACCATCAAGCAAAAAATAAGTTACGAGATTTCGGAAACTGTTGTTGAAGTAGCTTAAAAACGAAATGAAATTGTTAATTTCCCATAAGAATTTAGTAGTAACACCCACGCTAATTGCTTTTTACCACCAAATAAGTCTATCGTGCAATATGCAAGCAATAAAGAATATCATAAAGGTTATTAAAATCCCCATAAAATTTTCTATTTTCGGTAAAAGAAAGTGGCGAAGCGTGCAGTATAGGATTTAAAGCAGAAAGTGAATTGACTCGAACAAAATGGAAATGTTATCATCAGTTCATATTTTCAAGCTGTGACAAGACAAGACGTTCGTTTAACTATCTACGAAGACGCATAAATGATGAGTTTAGAGAAGAAGAGGGCAAAGTCAAAGTCATTTCCTCCGTTGGTAGACCGAAACAAGGCTATATACACTGTAGATGACGAGGGTTTCAAATGTAAAACATCATAAACGCTTTATTTCCACTAAATGATTCTGTTTGAAAGCTGCATGGGCCAGTAGGTAAATTGACTTTGAAATGAAAAATGGAAAAAAGGTAAAGGTGGAGATTCACTAGAAATCTAAAAATGAGTTGACGCTGACAAACGGAAGGCAAAGGATGTGGATGTGGGATAAGCATTAAAAATGGGTTGATAATAATAATGGACCCTTATTCTTTTTCCTTCAAGCTCCAGCAGTTGTGTTGGGCAGTGCAGAAGAAAATACAAAATGCTCGTCAATATGCCTATGATGCAAAAGTGACTGTGACTACTGCTTTTATTTTCTATTCTCCACCTTTACTGCTTTTTCATTTGGATACCCTTACTGAGAAGAAAATGAGGGAGCAGAAAAGTCAAGTAAAGTAAGAGGGTAAAAGAAAAAAAAGACTTCATTTTTTTCATCTCTCAATTCTTGTTTCCCCTCCATATCTCAGGCTTCCTCTGTTTATCTTTCCCTCATCACTTGCAACAATCGGTACGAGTCTTCTTGACTTTTGAGGCTTGCCTTCCTTTCACATCCATATAATGATGAATGTATACTGTTTCACATTGAAATGTATACACACACCTTTAAACACATATAGACATTTTACACTTTTAAAGTGAACTCCAAAAATAAACAGAACATCCATTGGGATATCAGATGCATATTGATGAGGATAACTGTGATGATGATGAGTCTATTTTGGAAGGAAGTTGAACAAGTGCTTCATCGTCAGGAATGAAAAAGTTGGGTTGTAGTGAGGTAGGTTGTATATAAAGTTGCAAGAGACTGGCTTCATTTTGAATCTTCAAAACGCCTGATTATGATCATCATGATGCTGACGAACCTGGCATCAGTTTAACGATGTGTGTACATAGGCACATACATGGTGAATAGATTAAATCAAAATCGTCTCTGAGTTCATGGTTCAAGTTGTAATAAAAGGCAGGTCTGTGCTACACGACTCCAAAAAAAGTGTCTTGATTATCTATACCCATCGTTTCATAGGGATATTTTACAGATGATTGGGTTTTGACTTGACGGGGGTATATATAAAAGCATCATCATCTCACTATATATCATGTTGCATGAGTTTGAGAGACAAAGTAGCCTTGGAGGAGCCAAACCCAAACTTCATCTTCAGCATCATCATCTTAAGAGGGTCATCTTCCAACGCAAAATAATGTGTCAGTGAGGCTCTCCTCGTCTTTGAATGTGATACACACGCAACACGATCATCGTTTTGCCAGATTTGCGTAGCCAGAAGCGAGCTTCATGAGACGAGAGATGATCTTGGGGATGTGGACAAACACGAAACATGCACAAACAAACCCCCCATCTGTTTTAGTAGCCAAGGAGTGCAAGAAGAAAAAAAGGAAAATGAGGCTTAATGTTGTTGTTTTTGGTGTGGTTTATGAAGTATATATTATTGTGGAAAGCCAAAAGTCAAGCCACGAAAGTCAAGATGAATTGCGATGGTGTTGGATTAGTGCAAGAAGAAAAAAGGAAAATGAGGCTTAATGTTGTTGTTTTTGGTGTGGTTTATGAAGTATATATTATTGTGGAAAGCCAAAAGTCAAGCCACGAAAGTCAAGATGAATTGCGATGGTGTTGGATTTGAAAAATTTGAATGTTGTGAAAGAAAAAGTAATTTGTTATATGTTCCTACTTTAGAAATGCTCACACTCCATTTTGGTTTAGTCTTGATGACCCGGTTAAATCCTAGAGTTTTGACACCTATCTCTCTACTCTTTCACACATGTGCACATTTATTAGCATATACATATATGCAATGATGATTTCAACCACAGAAACAAATTACCCTAAAAAACTAGCTGGGTATATGGCTGCAAGCAAGAATGGAGCAGTGTAAACCCTGACCTCTGTAACATTTTCATTCTCATTCGTTCGCTCACTCATTTTAATCTCATTCATTCATACATTTCACCAACTTTGCTCGTGAATTCTTAACATTTTCAACACATAAACACATTTTCATGTGATTTATGGAAAATTAAGACTATAATCCTTCACCACAGCCTTTCCCTATCTTAAACGGTTCCTTTTATGAAAATTAATGGCGATGAATTACAACTTTGGTAATGTTTATTTCCTCTGAACTTTAAAAATCAAGATGTAACTTGACATTATACGATTCGAATAGAGGATGAGGATGTCTGGGTTCTTCGAAATGGTCTTGTTCATACTAATCATTACATTACAAAGAGGTCTTAACTAGTTTCTCGTGTTACTTTTGTTACTCATCTCTTTTCCCCTTCACTCTTCTTCATTAATTCACGAATATTATGCCCAGAAGAGGAAAGAAAAAGGATTTTTTTATAATGTTCACAATTTTAAATTCTGTAGCTAAGCTTGAGCTGATGATTAGTTGAGTTGCTGGTACACTTGTGCATGTTATTAATTATTCAAGCTCTTTTAAAAACTTGGCTGTTTTGAGGGTAGCTCAATTGAATTTATGATTATGGTTACCGGTTGCACACAAAGTTCAGAAGAGCTGATTCGTCCAAATAATGCAGTGTATAAAAGTTACTTCACCGTGTTGACTGACAGAGACAGACAAGCTAAAGTTGTAAAAGAAGAAGAGAAAGAGAGGAACAAGAAAATAAAGAAGCCCGTTATCAAAAGTTATTGTTAACTGCCATTTTTCTGGCTGCATACTAAAGCAAAACTGAGAAAGAAGAGAGGAATTATTAATACGTCCTGTCCCACTCAAGTGTGTGGTGATGTGATGACGCTTGACTCTCATGATATGAATGCATATTGCACTTGTTATTCAACCCATATCACCTTTTATTATCAATTTTGTATGTATAGTGGAGTCGAGTAGCGTAGAGAAAACGTGCATTGCACTTTACGTACACCTGTGCTTCCCCATTCTATGTTCTAATTCATCATATTGTAAAAATCTTGAACTTGCGCGTATCTCGCCCCTGGCTTATTTTAACATATTACATTGCGATGATCACTCCACTCTGATTTGGCTAACTTGTGCTATTGCTATTGCATTATGAATTCGCACTTCAAATCGCTTCTTCTTATCCTTAAGGAAAGTCGAAGTGGAGGAGTCCCAGATGCTTAAAGCTTCTTCTTCTGCTACTATATTAATGTTGTCTATAATTACCATTTGAAATTTTCTCCTGAAACCTGTCACTCTTTGTCTTCCTGACACACTGCACCATAACTAATCTTTCAAACAATAATGAAATAGAATAATTAAAAAAAGTGGAGGCAGCAGAAGAAAAAAATGAGAAAAAAGTAAATTGCCTTAAAACTTCCTTTTTTTATATAAGAAACTAGTATCCAACTGTATTCTTGAAGAGAATACAAAACCTTGTAAATTGTACAAGTTTCAGTTTAATCGAATCCAATTAACCTACACAAATGCCGTGTCTTTGGCTAGTAATTGTAGTAATAATAGTAGTAATAGCGAAGTTGTGAGGTCGTCAACTACACCATCATCCCATTATATATATTATCACGGCTAAAACATGACTACTGTTCTGCTCACTATAACGTTTAATTGCCCTCTTGACTCTTTTTTCTTTTCCTAATTTCAAGCTGACATGACACTTGTCCGCTGTTGGCGCTTTGGTCCTATAAAATTTTTTATCGTGTTGGTTGACGCTGGCTAGTTTTTGCCTAAAAACTGCACTTGGGTTTTGATTTTGATTTAGGGACAGCAGGCTCATAAAACACGGCTTCAATTTAACGCAATGTCTAATGTACCAAAAGAATATTATTCTTGATTATGATGAATATGATGATGATGATGATTTAGCTCANAGCAGGCTCATAAAACACGGCTTCAATTTAACGCAATGTCTAATGTACCAAAAGAATATTATTCTTGATTATGATGAATATGATGATGATGATGATTTAGCTCATGGTCATCATCATGAAGTTATATTTTATTGTGCTGCTGGGTCCTGTTCTATAGTAGTAACTGGGGAAATGAAGGCAACGGCATAAATCGCGGTCCGTCATACGCTTCTCATCTCAAGAGACATCTTGAACATAACAAAGCACACTTTCTTTCACACAGAAGTAAGTGACATTGGCATTTACTACTGTAATTATGATCTTGCCACCTGTTGCTTGAGGATGGCTTGTAGTCATGCACAATTTCTGTTGAAACTGTGAAGAAAATGGGACATTACGTGCCACATGTGCTCCTAGTTGGCTCAAACTCAAGAACAGAAATGAGAACTGGTGATGTGGTGATGATGCTCCAGGGATAAAGTAAAAATCAGCCTTCATCGCGGTAGGTTCAGATTTTTGAGATACATAAATTCATATTCATAATAATATTATCCGTTTAAATCCCTGTCATAATATTGCACACATCAAGAAGCTTTTCGTCGTTCCAACTAGTTTGAAAAGAAAATTATGCGTGCCAAACGCAACTTCCCTTCATCAAGATCCAGCTTATGCTGAGGCAACATCCTTTCTCTCCATACATCCACTCCACTACTCGGCTGACTTTCAACCGTTTCTTAAAATCAGTTGGCTTTTACCTTACTTTTTGTATAACATTGTATCGCAATCTTCTCACCCTATTCTCCTCCCCATACAAAATAATTTTTCTCTCGGCAACATTTTGCTCCTTTTTGCCTTCTGATGTTTCGCCCTCTAAGAAAAAATGACGTACTTCCTGTCGCTTTTTATATTTATCCAGTCACTCAATCTCACCTTCAAGCAACGGACGACCGGTACTGTGAGAACTAAAAAAATTTCGTGTAGAATAGCAAAGCAGAAGCTGACTTCTGTTTTCCCAATCTGATTTTGAGAGAGCGTTGAGGATATTTAATAAGTTCATGGCAGGACATTAGGAAGCAAGGAAGGAGTAGGCATTAGGTAAAAAGAAAACCAAAATCTAATAATAATGACGATAGTGTATCCCTCCTTTCAAGAAGATTGTGGTAATGCTAAAAAGGTAGAAAAAGGTGTATATATTTTGTTTGTACTGTTGACTCTTGTTACTTGTTGGTAGTAAAAAGTTCGTTCCTCGTGGAAGAAAGGTGGATATATTTATTGTGTGAGCATATATGAAGCTAGAAACAGCTTGGCTAATTGCATTTTCATGTGGGTGTACATTAGATGGATAAACACGACCCAGAAGACCGTCTGTCAGTCACTCAGTCTGGTTGTCTGAGAGGAACAAAACTCACATAAACAGAATCATCATCAGTCTCACAACAGAATACAATGCGTAATTTTATGCACGTCCTCGTAAATTCTAGCAATAGAATATAGCAATAGTAAGTATGTACATATATACTAACTTACTACACTTTGTTTCGATATTACTCTCTGCGACATATGTGAAACGTAAACTGGTCTACCATCAATGATCAACCATCTACTGAAAAAGCTGCTGCTAGCCTCCCATTTCAAAACACTACAAGCCCATTTATTTTTTAACAACAGCTTGAGTCTGGCTCCTTCTAAAATACACTTATTGTATTTTACATTTACTTACTGACATGATATGCTCTCCTCTCTTCCTTTAATACTGATGATGTGATTATCCAAGTCAGAGTATTAATTTTATTCATACCCTGGACTTAATTTTAGACGCTTCACTCATACTTATGCTCACTCCTCCTTGTTTATATACTGCTTTAATGCAAACAGTCGCAACGGAAATGAAAGTGTATATTACATTAAAACCTCAGCTACAGAGCTACACTATATATACATATTCTTCTCATTATAATAATGTACGAGCAACATTGAACATTTTTTCTTATAGCTCATTTTTTTGTTGAATCAAAGTTCTTCAAACTAAAATCAAACCAGGAGCGTCCACCTGTTTCCTTACTTAAAAATAGGGGATGGGGTTAATATATTAGCATTAACATCATGATCTTATTTGAAGCAATGACGTGTACTCAGTCACGACCCTTTTATCGGTTATAAAGTTTACACTTTCCACTCTGGAATACTTAAAAGTTACTGACCAATCACGAAATTTTCAAAAACTTCAAAACGCTGCCAAATAATATTAATGATGAGTAATCCTGAGCTATAAAATTCAGGTAGCAAAAAAGGATTTTGCATCACGCTTGTAGCAAATTCACATCCTATAGAATTGCTATGAGCTTCTTTTCAACTCCAGCAGTTTTGAATTTAACCTTTCATGTCGATGTCGAGCATTGATTTTCGTGCCAACTCATGTGGACATGGTACATTGTTCATTTATCCAGGAAACAACTTTTGACAAGGAGATAAAACCAAGAAGCAAACCACGAAGCTAGACAAACCGTCGCAACAATCTGAACAATCCAATTGAAATCGCTGCGGACAAAATGATGTACATATAAGTATAATGCTATGTAATATCATGTATTAACAGGTAGAATGATTCCTTTTGTATTAAGGTAGTAGCTACACCCTTTTTTCATTGTCTAATTTCGCATCAATCATTTCAAAGATCATATATAATATGTATGTAATCTCTTTTATGTGAGAGAATTGAGTCATGCCTGAATTACATATTTTTTCTTTCATGAGATTCTGCATAACACACTGAGTAACCATTTATATCATATTACTAAAGTTTGATTGTTGAAGGAAAAAGGAAATGCTTTTGCCCAAATCCTCAACCACAAAATGCTCTTGTCTTTCTTCATGAGTTAAGCCCTGCTGTGCGAATACTACATATTTTTTTCTGCCAACTTTAACCACATTTATATACATTAAACATTGCATACATAAAATCGGTAGAGATGGTGCAAAGAAACACTGAAGGAAGAAAAAGATGTTTTGTTACGATTAGAAAAGAAACAGAGTAAGAGGTTGTGGCTGGTACCCCTCCTGGTAATCTCAAGCGTGATGTGATCTATCTGAGACGAGACTAGCTCTAGCACACTGTGACATGACTCATAACGCTGTAAACCAATTCCCTTTTCTGCATCTGCTCTTTATTATATGTGTGTAATATGTAGATATGTTGCTCACCTGTCTGACACTCTTTGTGATACAGTTCTCCACTGAGGTCCAACTCTGAAAGATCATGCCGCTCCCACATCCAACATCACATTCGCAATTCGAATTCATTCACTCAAATAGCAATGAACCTCCATGTTGTTAAGTCGTTCACTCATCCATTTCTTTTGAGAGAAAAAACAATATCATGAATATTCACACGTAAAACGACGCCGTAGTCCCGTAGTCGTATTCTCGTTGTCTTTAAGTTCAATGCGTAATATGTGCATGTGCAATAAAATCATACAAATTATTATATTCCTTCTCTCGATCCTCAATCGTTCAAAAAATCTTTGCAATGCGTATTTTATGATTACATATTCAAGCGTAATATATTCTGGTTCATGAAGACATCATAGTCATCGCATCTCGCATCACTTATGGAGTTTTTACAGCATGTGGGTTGCTTCATTTTTGTTAAAAAGGGTGATTATTTACAACCTCATCTCATTAATTACTGTTTTAAAAGATTATTTGAGTCGGGCCGGAATGGTTCATTCAAAATGGTCCTCCGTTGTTTTAATCTCATTACTTTTTACAGGGTTTGGTACGCACCTTAAAACAGAAAAAAAATGAAGTCAACCGATTAGCTCGTTCTGCTTTTTGCGATTGTCTGTACCAACATTCTATTATATTTTATATCCTACTTTTAAAATCATTTGCTCATTCATGATGATGTGAACACAAGCACAATTTTTGCCAATTTCGAGGGAGTTTCAATGTAAATGTATGCAGAATCGTTTGCAAACGCACACACATTTACCTACACAAAACTTGTCCACTTAAGTTTGGATTTACAATCCCAAAACGTCATGCCGCGCCACATGCAATACGCCAACAAAAACCTAGTCTGGGAAGACTTGCTTAGGGCTTCACACGTATTCATACGTAACCAACTAGTGAGCAAATCATCAAACTGTAATGTTATTGCTTGCATTATCATAATAGGCATATGTATTAGAGGTTTTTAGGTTTTGTAGGTCTCCCTTCCACATCCACACTACCTACTTTTTGAAGTTGATTCAATCGTCATAATATCATGATGATGATGGTGATCTTATGGAGGTAGTTGGTTTGGTGGTAGTACCGGTTTGCACAAATCTGTTTTGTGCCAGCTGCGGAGCTATATCATATATTTGTTTAAGCTAAAACATCATTATGAAATGAAATTGAGGAGGAAGAAAACACATGAAAACACACAACAAAATGGTTACTTTATATGCTTTTGGGGGTTTAATGTCGAGAAGAGAGATATTACGAGCTGCTGCTGGTTGACCAAAATGTATATAAACATTTAAATATTTTGGGTTGTTGCTTCATTCATGGCTTCATCTGTGACAGGTTCGACAGACTGCTATCGTTTTGCTATATATCTATATACATCTTTCACTTACTACTTCCAACTTCTTTTCATGTTGTCTGTGTCTATCCTAGTTTTCTAAGCAAGGTGAAGCAGCTATACCTTAAGGCAAACAGAAATAACAAAAAGGACAAAATTGGGGTTTCAATCTTTATAGCCAATAATTTAGTCATTTACACAAAAAAAACAACCAGCTCGAGCTCCTCACCACAAAGCTACACCTTCCTATATACAGCCTTTTTGTCTACTTTCCATTTTAGTGCAAAACTACTTATCGACAATTATTGCTATCGAATGTCATAAGATGTGCATTTAATGTGTCTATTGGTACGTGCGCACGCAGGCTATGAAACTGAGAACATACATAATTTTTATCTGACTGAATATTTTTTATACTTTTCTGGGTAATATTTCCATTTACCAGATTGCGAAATTAGACTAGCTTATCCGGAAATTGTCGCGAGAGTAATTTTATTCCCTCCCACACACTTTATCGATTAACATAAGCTATTTTTATATAAAAAATCTTGAATTTCTCTATTAGACTTTGTTGTCTATTGATTTTACTTAGCTTCTGGTGCCTCTTAATCTTGGGTCAAGCCAGAGGCCAACTTTATTTATTTAATTATACAATGTTTGTCTTACTAATGGGCTCGTGGGGTGTCACGGTAGGATGTTGGCTAATGTATGCCTTATGCCATCAAATCAAACTCCATTACAAACAAACTCATATGGAGGGGCCAAGCCTCGCATTAAAGCAATCGAGTCTCCTCTCTCTCTCTCCACAAAAATGTGTATCAACAAGAAGTAAAAGGATTTTTGACATGCGTAAATGCACTTTATCCATTTCGCTGATTGCTTCAGCTTTATAACAAACTTGGCTACCTACCACCTAAACTAGATCAGGTGTGTCTGCCCTTTTACATTTAACTAAAAGGATTGTAATAGTCACTAGTGTAATGCTAATAAAACAAAACTTCCTTCAATAAAAACGAGATTGCTCATTTTTACAATCTTGTATATAGCCATAGATTGTCCTACGTGGACGTACAAATGAGTGTTACATTCGAATTGGAGGAGACATCTAATTGCTACCAAAGCACGAAAATGTTTGACACAGATAAATACACTCACTCAGTAGTTTATAGCATCTTCCAAAAAAAATGCGCATGAATGAATCAACATCACAACCTGCATATTTTCAAAGGTATCATCGAACATGTTTTACAATTGTAAGGGCGTTAGCACACAAAAGAGTCAACAAAAACATGATCTCT
>JAANSM010000731.1:0-24023 GCA_036850725.1 Orchesella villosa | reverse complement strand
GAGAGGAGATTGAGGATGCTGTCAAGATTTTTAGATGCAAGGTGCAACAGAACAAAGGCGAATAAAAGCACGCACCTCATAAACGGGAAAATGATCATGAATTGCTATATAATGCTATTTATATTTTAGCTAGTACGTTCACAGAGAATGGAAACTTATTTAGTTCTGTTTATATGTGTTTTCAAATGTCACTCTACAAGTAAACAGTTCGGAACAATTTCAAGTCTAAGCATAATGGTAATTCTTTACTCGACAAACTTGAGATTACATACTTCCATTGTTTAGAAAATGAGAGCAGTTTGTATTGTAATGCAATAAGTCAACATGATATAATATATCCTTAAGGATGGTTGGTTTTGACGTTACTTCTTTTGATCATTACACATTATCATTATTATTTTATTGCTTTTGTGCGGTGTGCATGGAGTATGATACACTACAAAAACAATATTATTCCTAAACATTGGTTCCGTCAGTTGGACATTCGACTCCATTGTGTTTATTGTCCAAAAAACGAAGGAGTGGTAAATATATATTGGTGCTGTCATCATTACTGCATTATGAACCCTCCTGTGGTGGCGAAAATGGAACGCTTACTAGTACGCTGTATACTTTTCGCTGATCTTTAACACGAACGATTCCATTACTAACAGCACTACACTTGTATATATATATTTCTTGTCATTAGAAATTGCATACAGTTAAAAGCGTAAGCCATTTTGATAGTGGTGGTTAACGCTATATATACGAAGTTGGAATAAACATGCGTAATTTCAGCAGGTCCCTTGAACATTAATATGCTTTTTCCTACATACAAAAGTGTGTATTTTGGATGATGCAATTAACACACCGAAAGAAACCAGATAGTCCATCCAAACTATGAATGCATACACATTTTATATAACATAAATTTTGCTATTGTTACAACACAACTAAAGAGTAAATCCAGACAAACAGTCGTCCATTCTTTTTTACCAAATATTAGTGTTAAGTTTTGTATCAACTACACCTGTATTATAAAGGGATGAATATGAAACAAAAATAATACAAAAGTGAAAAGTCAGCTTTGTATACACATTTCTTTTGTGTAAATATAAAACCCTATTTAGATATATACTTCATTCCAGGTTCCTGAAGTTTTGGAAAGAATGTAAAATTGTATACGGTATAATAACATACATAGCAAGGCACACTCCCGGCTCGTGTCCATTGTCAAGTGAAGAAGACGCGATGAAGGCAACGTACATAATGGAAAAAGTTGGTTGGATGAGCAGTCCATCTATCATAGATTGTGTGTGAAGGTCTGACGAAATGACTGACTGCTGGAGTGTGAGGAATGAATGAAGGCCGTCAATACCCTATTATTATCATTTATTATTACTCCCTGCTCGGAGTTCGTCAGCAAATTACTTTTGATTGTAATTTACTCTCCTACCTTTGCGACTGGAAAAATCAGCTTCGCTCAGCGGTTGTTTTTCCTTGCTCATGCACAATAAAATTAAAGTTCTATGTTCTTCTTTCTCTATAAGCAACGGAAAGTATTGAACATTGGAAAACTAGTCTTCAACAGGATATGATTTCTGGTATTTTCTTTTTAGGTATTACCTTACTTTCACTCTTAAGCTTTGGAGGTAGGAGTGTTCCCTCCTTCGCGTTACTTGTAAACATAATACCATTTTTTAAAGAACTAAAGAATTCATATACAATATTATACATAACTGCTGACAAGTAAATACAGTTCAGCCAGGGTGTCCTTGCCCTTGTATTGTATATATTTTTAAGAAGACTGTTGCCCTACTAAGGGAGGAGACGAAAAATGTTTGATGCGTTTTATTGTACTGTTGAGTCGTTCATTATTCTTGTTCTCTGTACAATCATGTTAACAAAAAAACAAATTGAGTAGTAGTGTATATTTATGTTAGAATTCGTTCTCCGTTAGCTATAATGAATTGAGTAAAATTCCCAGGTGTAAATGCATCTTTAAAAATTTGACATTTTGACTGATTGTACATGGTATTCATAAGTATTTCTGTTTTGAGTTGGTCTCAAGACTATGTTTGCTTAGGTATTGGATTTTGGCTTCATACGTAATAATAGAACACACACCTTAGGTCGTTTGTACGATAACTATACAAAATTACAAAATTCTTTCAACTTTTTCATGCACTGAGGTAAATGCCTGATTCATGCTGTGCCAGTACAACAGGAGACAAAAAATATAATAAACGAGGAAGTGACACAAGAGATTACGTGTCAATGATATATGTTTATGATTCTTTGATTTCATTCAATGACTTGAATTTTAGTGTTTTCGTCACAAACATAACTGGGGAATCATTTTGGAAAACAGGAATTTATACATTGTTTATGGGCATTTATCAACATTATACGCATTTATTGACTTAATGTTCAACATTTTTCAGTAAATAAGACCCTGCTTGGTTTCATCAAGGCCAGTTTCTTTACGCATCGTTGGATTCTTTCAAGGAATGTCACTAAAGTGCAAAATATACTCACGCTAAGCTCTACAGCAAGTGCTGATACATCTTACGTAGTGTATTTTAGCCGCACTTTTCTGTTCATCGTCTAAATTTACAGTAAACAATGTGACAAAAAAAACTACAAATGTATATCAAACATGGAATCCAATCTGCATAGAAAGCCCCATACAAGTTAGTAGAGATAAGTATGTACAAAAATTGTCTTTTTGCAAACGAAACAACAAGTGAAAATGACTAACGCTTGCATGCAAATTGAAAAGTATGTATACAAATCTTACACACCTACCTGAACCCATTTAAAAATAAAAATAATGTGAGAATACTCGTTCTCAAAAGCATTATAATGATCGCTTAAGGGTTTAAGTACAGTAATGTTAAAACGCTTCAATGTTATTGAGTACGATTCGAGGAAATCTGAATAAATTGTACTATATTTTGAGAATGTGGTTAACTATGATTGATATGGTAGAGCGTCATCAACTCAAAAATCAGTCAAGATCTCTGTGTAAACCTCACTTGGGAAATGGAAATTCCATTTTAAGTCACTTACGATTAGTCATCAATCACCTATATTTACCGATATATCGCACAACAAATATAATATCTATGATATAGAAATGATATATGTTATCGAACTATGTGCTCTATTCAAACTCAAATAGAAATTAATATCATCTATATTATCCCAATAGTAACTTAGCAGATACATAAAGAACGCTTAGTTTTACTTACACAGTAAAATAATTATTACAGTTTCAAGTTTTAAGAATTTGCAATTCATCGACGAAAACGGACGGGAAGTGTTACACGATAGAAAAAAAACTTCATGTGACACCACATGAACGTATGATGCATGCATATAAGTACGGAGAACCCCTTGAAACTATAAAATCATGTGGCTTTCCAAACACTAGGTAAGTTTGCAATGCCATTCGCCCTTCAATGCAAGAAAATAGTGATCTGCACGGATAAATAATGGATGACTATACCCCTGCAACATGATGCATTTCATGTAATATGATATGATGACTATAATAGCTCGACTAACTAAGCGCAACTCATCCAGAAACGAACAATTTACAAAAAAAGTGATAAAGATGAAAAGGAGCCCAAAGCTGAATGAAGAATAATTGAGAGCCACTTACTTTAGTTATAAAAGTGTTTTAAAATGCACTTGACTGGCAAACATTTTTTGGCTTGACAAAGTTCACCTTTACATCAACTTCTCAAGATCAGGTTCAAAATTGTTCAAGCGTTGTAACGGTGCAGCAAACTTTTGTTATGCTTTTCTTGTCTTCAATGCTTTCTTGCAAATCATGGCGAAGAAAATTAAAAGGACAAGGATACCATAAAATAATGACTATTTCTAGTATTCATTGAAATCAAAACAGAATCTTGATAATTTAATTACATGATGTATGAACGAACATGTACCCCCGTAAGAAATTTAAGGAGGCACTTCAGCTCCTCGTCAAGCTTTGTTCAATCATATCGTATGAAAGCTCATTTGTCAACGAAATCACAAAATAAGCAAAACATCAACCTATCTAAGTGATGAAATTTTTCATTACTCTTACAACTCTTGCATTACCTACCCTCTTTGATCAGACACTGAGTAGTTTGGCATTAAAAAAGGGTTTCCAAAAAAACATAGTTTTGTTACCACAGAGCCTCTATCCTGTTTTTCAATGAAAATGATCATCATAACCAATATCAACATTGTAGCGACATTTTAATGGCGAGCAAAAACGAAGCAACCAGAGCATTACGTACGTGAACTAGGACGACATTTTGTCTTGTGTCAGCGCACGAAGCATGCGATGCAGACATATGCTTTCTTTAGTCACAACTCACAATGTAATCACATGGCAAGAGAAAATACTTCATTGAAACTGACAGTGAAGACATATTTGTATTTGCATTTTAGGAAGATTGCAATGAAGATGCAGGATTTTAATCAATGAATGATTTTCAAAATGTTACAATGCTTGACTACTTGGTTTCTTACCATAAATGATCAAAAAGCTTGATGCTTCCTTACTCCTTGATGTTATTTATGGGGGTTGTTCTTTACAAGTGTATCACACAGAGTTTGGTGATAGTGCACCGTCACATTTTTCATTTGTCAGGTGTTTTCACGGAGAGTGGTTCCGTAAACGATACCAAAAGAAAATTCAAGCGCTGATAAAGGGCTACAAGAGTTTCTTGGTTGATTAGACAGTTCCACTTTTTAGAATGCCTATTTAAAATTTTGGTTAGAATGCACAACTGATTGAAAATTGCAGCCCTGCCTCTTGAAATCTTCTACGTTGCAATAAATAGAGAGATACGTTTGACATTGGTTGATGCTACATTAATGCTGCCAAGCAAAGTCAGATATAGCACAACAACACAATTTCTGCTGTTATTGTGTCGTACGTTTCGTCTATCCTAAAGCAACGTGCATTTAAATCGAGTCGCTCATGCAAAACCAATAATTTATAGCCCTTTACAAAACTAGAAAATGTCAGCGAAACGTGCCATTTGCAAGAGTGCAGTGGGACTTTAGTATGTATATTTTCACTCTCTGATATCACTTCAGTGCAGCTTACCTGAGATACTTTTTTCCCAAGCTGTTTTACACTAAACGTAGCCCCGTAGGTGTAGTGTAAGAATGCAATTATAGAAGGTTGTTAATAATAACTGTTGTTTATTGGATGTGCAGTATATTTCATGTAAAACAAATGATACAACAGGAAATGTCAACGATCGCTAATTCACCGAACATTTTCATTTACCCTTATTTAGAGAACAAAGAGCAGCTGTAAAATTATTAAGGTAGATGTGGATGTCGGCATTACAGTTGAAAATGGACGGTTCCAAAAAATGACATTGATAAGTATGATGACATGTCTAGAAATAAAATGATATTAAAATGATACCCACACACTGTTGATTTACGGATGAAATTCTCATTTATTCCGTCTTTTAATTTTACGTTCATTTGTTATGCGAGACGCAGGTGTATACCATTCTTTCTGCTAGACGATGAGCCTATTAGTTAATAATTTATGTACGCAAATGAGAATCCTTAACTGTTTCTATCCATATATATATATATTTATGCATATACAGCTATCATGATCATAATTATCCTTGATGATGATTTCCCCGATGGAAATATAACGAATCATAACACGTTACACCATTGCGGCTGTCCAACACAATGATAGTCTAACATGCCAATATATCTTTTCATGAGAGTGCATGAGACACAAAGTACACGTTCCATACATGCATTATTTAGGGGAACGAA
Organism: Orchesella villosa; assembly: GCA_036850725.1. NCBI lineage: Eukaryota > Metazoa > Arthropoda > Collembola > Entomobryomorpha > Orchesellidae > Orchesella > Orchesella villosa. Next base: position 18,227 of record JAANSM010000731.1, on the reverse strand, counting down.
TGCAATTACAAGACCGGCTCCGATACCTACACACAATGGCATGGAAGGGTAACGAAGAAAGGGCAAATTGCTATTGTTGAATAATGAAAATTTGCTCCCTTAAATTCTTTCCAACTGATCGTGAGAACTGGACCAACTGACTTGATCGAAAACAAGAAGAATAACCATTTCCTATTACTAACAATAACAATACTGTTGATGATCCCCCTAACTTATATGTGATATGATATGAAGTTTCTGACACATGCATATGCATATATATATAGAATGTAGACATGTGCAATTAGATTTTATGCATTGGAGTTCGATCGAAATGAAGGGAGAAATGTAACATACTTTTCTGTCAAATATCAAGCTGTGATGATCTTGTCATGCAATTATGTACTGTTCAAAAACGGCTTGCGTGGAAAAGTTGTGATTACACACTAATATTTTTTACCATATAGGAAGTATAACAAGCTACTGCAGTACTGCACACTTGTCGTTACGGTTTTTACCCGTATCAAACATCCAGAGTATTTTTTTTTTCATTTTGAGTAATGTGGAATAGGTTGCAGGTGTATTTTTTTTAAACCGAAGACAGATGAAAATAATGACATTTTCTTAAGTTTTATTTTTTTCAGTTGTCCACCTGGATGAGTTGTAAATGATAAACTGGAAACATCATTAACAACAATGTAAAAATAAAAACTGAATCGTACATAAGACAACGTTGAACGTTTAAATTTTTTTTCACAAATATTTCTCTGACAATGAGATGTAGCTAAAGGTTGTCAGCTTGTCTATCATAGAATTAACATGCCGTAAATTTCTGTAGTTTATTTTTATAATATTTGTTTTTGTATCGTATAAAAGCCAGCGCCATATTTTATATTACCTTGATTTTTTCACGATGTATGCTGTGTTGTCATCAAGTTAGTAATTTATTTAGCTATAAACGTCATCTGTCATCATAAAAAATAGTTCAATAGTATATAAAATCAACACATGCAAAACCAAATCATATAAATGATTCGTCTTCTTTCTACAACTGGGGTTTATTGATTGGATTGTTCAAGTATGCAAGAAACGTTTTTCAATAACGTACTCACAATTTAGGGCACATTAGTTGTCACACGTTGCAAACTGGCAATGACTCCGCAGACCTAAAGTGGCAGTTATGACTTTAATGGCACACTTCATGGATGTGTCATAAAATGCAATATATATAGAAGCAAGAGTGTGATTCATATTAGCAATGAAAAATCAAACGACATTTTATTCTATTGAAATTGAATACCTAATGCCAAATCTTGGGAAAATTTTCAATTGCTCCATTTTTGACCACAATCAAAATCCTCAGTAAATTTGACGCATTTCCTAACCCTTTTAGGACATTATCTGGGTGCTAATAATTCGCACGTCGATGTCTATGTAGGCACATAATTTTTCTAGAACATTAGCACTTCTCCTATATAGATAAGTAGATAGGTATTCATGTTCATGCTCCAAAGCTTGATATGCATAAGTTTCATTTGTTGTTTTTGTCTGTGGTGAAAAGCAAATTGGTGCACAGGAGGACCAAAACCACAATGAAAGTGAAACCTGAAGCACTCATTCATCACTACCAATAATCAAAGAAATATCATTGTACTTGATACAATATTGAGCATTGATAACAAATTCAGCAAAATGCGTCACATCATTGTGTATATTTCTCCAATTCATCGGCATTCCAAGTTCATAAACATGAGGAATAGTGAGGCAATAGCAATAAGAGATTGGGAATGGACTGGGGCAAAACCTCAAAAACATGGCATGCAACACATTATCACAATATTGAAGTGATTAAGTGACCCATATTTTATGCTAAGTAAAAGTTGTGGAAATTCAGAAACTGTCCAATATCAACATGATTTATATTTAAAGCGGGATAAAATNTGGCATGCAACACATTATCACAATATTGAAGTGATTAAGTGACCCATATTTTATGCTAAGTAAAAGTTGTGGAAATTCAGAAACTGTCCAATATCAACATGATTTATATTTAAAGCGGGATAAAATCAGTATCGAATCAGAGTACATTTAAACTTAAATCTTCTAAGAACCATTTGAATCTGTATATACTTTTACGTTCGTAACAGGAACCTACATACTTTCCGTTAGTCAATTTCTATCTGCTGCCATGTTCATTTGGTCAGTTGTCTCAAAAACACCTTGATACAGCAGCAACAGGGGCGTTCCTCTTGTTACCAAATGGTTTAAGTTTAAGCTGTTTTCTGAGGAAAATTTCGAGGTTCATGATTCAAACAAATGAATCACTACAAATTTCTTTAACAAGTGTGATTTTCCTAAAAAGGTGCTAAGTACATCTCATTTTCCTATACAAATCGAAAGTCATTATGAAAAACCTCAAGTGATGGGTGTGATGCAATGATAATCAGGAGCTGTGAGGAATATTTTAAATCTAAAGTGCACTGTTGTTACTTAAAAACCGTAATAAAAGTACAAAATGATATAAAACTTTGACTATTGACTATTGTTTCCTTAAACGATGAAATAATGGTCAATAGAAATACAAAAAATCGTAACATTTGCTACACACACAATGTATGACGCTGGTAGCCCAACAAAGCAGCATATAGTCAATAGTTTGGCTTCAAGAATATTTCTTCGAAAAAATATTCACAAATTATGTAACGTTAAGTATACAAAATACAAGTATAAAATTTTTATTTAGCTTCAAATTTTGTGCAAAACTAATTTAAAAAAGGAGTAATAATGTCAGACTTATGTCACTCAACAAGGGATACCTGGAACTCATCAAGAGTAACAATCGACATTGCAAAATGAGCAGTGGTGAGATGACTAGATAAAGAAAAAGATCACAAGTTGTTGTTAGCATTTAAGGAATTCACATGCTCTGACCTACTTCCAAATAATGATGATGATTAAACACCAAAACTGCGTTTATTTAATGGGGCTACCAATGAGCAAAAATTATTAAATTTTATTTAATTTCAATTTTGATAAATTGGTATGCACACCCAAAAACAGATGTACACAAATATACATGTGTAAGTTTAGCCCCCACTACGTAGTTTGGTATTTGTATGGCCACAGAAAATAACATGAATGCGTGAGGGAAGAATAATTGGATTTGTACATGTCGCAGCATCTCATGCACGCACTTGACTATTGTATCACACATAATTATTTGTAACAGATATCATCAGATTTCCTGCCGAAGCGTAAAAAATTATTTCATCCGTTCTTCATTTCGACCAGAATGGGTCCAATAACCAAGTCAATAAGCATGATAAAAACTCAAGGGGTTATTTATGATGAATGGAAAACACATAAATAGCCTGGGATGTGGGGAAACTTGATGATATGCAGTTGTTGCAGTTGAATGTATGTAATGCATGCATATATCTTACATTATATATAGGAGGCCTACAGGTGATGCGTAACAAACAATAATCAGAACCTTGTGTATGGGATAATTATGCATTACATTACCGATTTTTTACGTTCGCCGTATTTCCTTAAATTTGCCTATGCACCGTATCACATGTAGTGTCTTCTACTGTTACGCATGTATGCATGTATTTAGGTGTGTATAAATTAAGAAATAGGAATTATAAAATTAGTTTAAATAAAATTCTAAAGTGCATAACTAACATGAAAATGTTTGCAAGTATTTTTAAATCACTCCAAATATGAGTTAAAATATCTGCAAGCTATTTAGCTTTTGTAGCAATCAATAAAATTCATTTTTTACGAGACATCTTTCTTAATGTTTTGTTTCACATGAATGGTTACAAAGCTAATGCTGTGCTGAATACATTAGAGATATTATGTAGTTTTAGTATATAATTTATATTTCTGTAATCTGTCAGCCAACTTGGTCAGCAAAAAATAAAGCTCTCTATGTTATCCATTTGCTAACGTGCACATTAACACCATTTTCAACAGAAACAGAGAGTGTGTAGAGTCGTAGAGTTCATTATCCAATGCATGTATTACCAAGTTACTAAAACTTATAGCCACTGGATTTGCTCTGTAATTCGAGCAATCAGATAAGAAAAGATGTATTATTGCAAATGCAATTTACTCGGATGTAGTGTTACAATATGTTATGCCAAAAATACACCAAAATACACAATATGAAGCACGTTTACTACATAAATTGAGCATATATAAAAGGTGAACTACTGCAAAATATCCTACAAAAATCTCATCATCAATCGTCAGAAGGATCATTCAACATAGAGATGACTAAGAGAGTGTATTGATTATCTTAGAAAAAAGTATATGATACCATGCACGATAGGAATGAACAAAGTGAGAAAAAAGTGATTAATCCTTAAAAAACCTTAAAGTTTAAGAGATAAATCTTTAGCTATATATGCTAATATCATAGCAGTGAAAAAAATATATTCAATGCAAAGTCAAGTTGAGCATAGACAAATTCCTTCTAAAAAGAGAACAAAAACATGGTTTATGCAAGTAAATTAAAAGGGTGCAATACACAGTAAAACGTTTGTATTATGAAGCACTTCAACGTAGATATATTTCTCTTATGCTGTAGATAAGTTTGAGAGATAAGTATTGTGTACCATAACCTAGGTATATATAATATATTGGTTCAACCATCTTTATTTTTAGTTGAATATTAAGCGCATTTAAAAGGAAGATTACGCAAAAGGGAAATGTTTTTTTCATTAGCCTTCGCCTAGCTTTAGATTTGGTAGTTACTTAACACTTAAAAATGGGAATTGTGTATAATAATATGAAATATGAATAATTGCAAAGTAAACTAAGGCAGTTGTCAAGAGTCCATTAATAATACTCAAAAGAACTTATAACGTGGTCATGAAAATATGTAAAGGATTAATATAAAACAAGTATCCGAATTAATAGAGATTAATAATAACAATCAGCATGATACCTTGTACAAGAATGCTCACTCACATACAATGTGAGAATTAATGTATGCAACAACTGCGGCAATATCAATCAAAACAACAAAAGTAAGAGTAAATGCGGATAATGAGACTTTGTAGCTAATTGAAAACTCAGGAGCTCGCTTGAAGAAATGGAGCAAGAACCTCGAAATGTGGTGTGCACTCAAATATGCATACAATTTTTGAGAATGTGTAAATATGCAATCTATATTTAACAACGTTATTATGGTGAATAAATTTGCGACAGAGAGCTTATTTACGGCCATTTTTTTGTCGAAGATTTAGCAGCGTCTAATAAAAACCTGCTGTACAGTTATATTTACGTATATACACGCACGCACGTAATATGTTAATGTAATATTTTATATTTAAAAAATTACGATATTTTAAAAATATACGCCTAATAATTTCGTACTATTGGTGAGCCGCTAGTTTCACACCCTAAATTTTAAAGCGAATCGTAACAAAGACCTAGAGAAATAATCTGGATATTGCAGCTTGCATTGATTGTACGCCACAGTTTTAAACATACTTTTCTATAGGAAGTCAATTTTTACAGTATGAAAAAACAAAATACTAACAAAATCGAATTTTACGAACAGTTGCATATTGATAAAAAATTTATGAGTAAAATATGAACTGATAGTCTATCACGATCAAATTGAAAATACTTGTATACACGTACATGCTTAAATTTCTCCAATTTCCTTTATAGAAATAGAATGCAGAAAATGGGTATCAAGTCACTTGATTTGATGACTCGCAAAGAAGTGTGCACTATTTTATTTTCTAATTGTGTGCAAGCTAATCACGATCAAAGTGGCTGATGATCTAAACATAATGGCAGAATTCCCATGATATCCGCAGGAAACCTATAATTTATTGTGTTCAAAGGGGCAGAAACTTCAAACTTCTCTAATACCTACTGTTCTCTTATCCCCAAATACACATATCATGTCAAATAAGATGAGATGTGATGTTATGAAGCACGTGCTGTATCTAATATTTATCAATCATCTCAGTTTGAAGTAGGTATTAAGGAAAAAATTCTTCCGAGATTACTTACTCGCATTCCAAGAATTAAATGGCGTGAACACGAGTCGCGCATTTACATTCGCACACGCAAGTTTTTAAAAAGAGGGGATCGAGATCCTAATAAATTTCTAGAGTGAAATGTGACACAAATGTTTAAATTTAAATACACTACAAGGCATTCATGCATTACTTGGTCCACACGGCAAACTTATTGATGCTTGATAGTGTGAGTGTTGTAGATTTCTACAGATAAACCCATATTATCATCAGTCCTTTCACTTGTCTTTGCTCTGCATTACAACTTTTGCTGCTTGCAGACACCCGGCTGCACATTCTTAATATATATTGTTGCGCTGCTCATCAATGCACTTGCAGTCACATAACATTCGAAGGCACAACTTGTACCGAGTTAAGAAATGACTTTAATCTTATCAATGAAACCATATCCGTTCCCCTATTAATGGCTACGTGGCATGCCATGGTATATAAATAAAGTTTCATTTAAATTAAAAGCAAGAGTATCAACTAGCTACACACAATAAATTCACATGTTTCTTGCGTTAGACATGGGCCAAAAGAATACAGCGACGAAAAGGTAGAGGATGCATGCTTTTATGTATTGGTCATTTTAAGCGAGGAACCAAGTCCCTCTTGTCCAACCTGCACGAGTCAAAATATATATATATTGGATAAAGTGAAATGCAAGCGCACATTTGTTTTGTCTCCTGTTTCAGTGACAGCAATTATCATTTCGAATTGCTGATACGTACTCATTGTGAGCTCATGATAGGAGAAGCAGATATTATCATCAAGTTAACACTCGAAACCAAATAAAACGACAATGCATATTTTTTTGCTTCCATGAAATATTTTTTATACTGAGCGTATTCAGTCAGTCGTGATTTCTGTGCGTCTCATCTAAATTTCACTTCATTTGCTCTATCTTAATGAGTAGTTTGCATTTTGTATTGCACTTTTAATGAAGAAAACTTTGAGCAGCACGTTTCTTCTTGTTTACTGATTCTCTCATCGAGATAAGCGAACAAGACCAACATTGTGCATATTTATATACTATTTGGTGACTTAAATTAACTTATTTTCTTCGAAGCACTACACATCGGCACGGCCATACTCAATAATTGATTGCAAATGAGACAGTGGGCAGCTAACAAGTCGCATGTTACATGTGTACACTCTGTCGTAGTGTACAAATTAGAAATAAATATGGTAAAATCAAGGAAGGTATTTTAGAAATTCATTTCATGTTATTTAGGAATTTGGTTTATATCTAAATGCGCTAACCTTTCCCTCTTGAATATGGTCTGGGCACGTATTACGTATGAATATAAACTTTTTAAATGTGAGGGTGAGTGCATTGCATAATTGATGATTGAGGAGTGGACTCTGTTTTTTCTATAGTAAACAGTAAATTATAATAGTGAAAAATTCCAACGCGTTTCTGGTTGTGTTCCGTAAAAATTAAAATTACATGAAGTGTAATAAACTTGAGGAACTGACGATGTAATGAGACAAGAGTTACTGGCGGCTCTCTGTAATGAAAGTTTTGATTCAAACACAATACTCGATTTATATTTTTTAAAACAGAAAGCGACACCAGAAAACTTATAAATAAATAAATTTTACAAATATCGTTTTTTATCAGTTTCATTCTTGTAATAATAAAAATCGATTTATGTTGGCGAATTCGAATTTTCAGCAAAGAAAAAAGTTCTGTCATACGTGTAACTATTTCAAATAAGTAATCGATACAATAAATATTATTTATTCTCGTGTGCGCTCAGCCCCTGCTAGCAATGGCTTTGCCACAACTGAGCAGAACATGATCACACACGAGAGTGTGAAACTAATGACAAATGCCGGACATAGTTTATTACATAAGACAAACCCTAAATGGAAATGCGCTTCATTCGGAATCAGTAGTTCATCATTTTAATCAAGATAAAATGATAATTAATTACGTTGTTAATTCATCTAGATTAAATGGATCAAATTTAATATTGTTGCTGTTTGTGAACGAAGATGCCCTCCAATAAATACAATGTACTTAATTGCACTTTTTCATACCTTACTACAAATCCGTATGTAAACCTACTCTCAAATCATAAACTAAAGACGTAATTGCTATACTTGCTGTTTGCATAACAAAAGGCATGTATTGAACAAAAACAACAAGTGCATCTTGCATGTTTAATGTGTTTTGTAGTGTTTGGAGCAATTCCATCATTGTTGTTAAAGTGCACTACAAAACTGCACAAAATAACATGCTTGGCAGGCTTAAAATACACCTCCATCTAATCAACTAACTTGAATGAGCACGAATTAAGTATATAGAGACTGAAAGTATTTTCGTAATTATAGAACTCGGACTACGTAATTGCAACTTGGACTGCATACTAAAAAAATACTGTGCCACGTAAGTACTATAAAACCAATTCCCCAGTACACTCGGCTACTCCCGCGCACAAGCGTAGCCTTGCGTGGACATAGCATTTTACAAGAGATTATGATTCATAAATTATTGTGAATATGGTCGCTAAGGCAAAGTTGCTCATAGCCAACTGTACTCAGGGATGGTTTTTACTATACGTATTACCTCATTATGCAATACTTAAAGTGCACTAAACTGAAAAGAAAAATACAGTTAACCCACATGCAACACTTTGTTATGCATCCGTGTGGTTCGCTCATATCTGAAAAAAATAGTAGTAAATGATGCAGTATAATTAATTTCTGCAAAGATTCTATTTCTGCATTGATTATCACAACACTTAAGTGCTCAACACTAACTCAGATAACATGAGTTTATGTCCATCATAACAACACGGTGATTCATAAACATTGATTGCTTTAAAGTGACCCAATTCACTACTACGGAAACAGTCATTTTTTATGCTTCATACCTTTATCCGTAGATAGGAATTCATTCAACGAAAAAATAGTGCCACCGCCGAACAAACCATTTTTTGCAAAATTATACAAGACCTAGGCCAACTTGAAGCAAGATCGTTTGTAATTAACTATGAAGCATCTTTACTTAACTAGACTTCTTCTAGTCTCATTATGTGGTCTATCATGTTCATGTTGTGAAAAGTGATTATTTTTATCTTTCAACAAGAACAATGTCAGAACCTCTTTCTATATGGAGTTGTATCTACTGGACCGATACCGCATTTTCCAGAACGTGGTTTTTACTTTTTTTATCATATATCTGATGCCGCACTTTTGGAGCCGCCACCACAATGGTTATAAAACAGGAAGAGAAGTTGATTTGAAAAACTATGCCTTTTCATTTAGCACACAGTTTTAATGTGCATTATTCGCAAAATAATTAGGTAGTTTAATAGCAGACAGCAAAACTCGTTTAACGAACTAAAAATCTCCGAGATGTAACGAAATTTCTGTAAAAATTAATATTGTAGTCAAGAAATAAATTATACTAGCTCCGGTGTTCTACAATTATTTTATTCAGGATAATAAGACTTATTATGAGTTTATATAGGCATATATTTCCATGAAACAAGCTAGTCAAGATCCAGGATCTAGGATGAAAATAAAACATTCTAGAGAAGCATTAAAAAAAACTAGAAATGTTAGTTATATTCTAGATTTCTAGTACCACGCTTGAACAAAACAAAGATTTTTTATAGGTTTTCCCACAGATATGAAACGTGGACGTGATTAGCTTACCGTATGGGCTAGTTTAGCATGATCATATGGTAGAAATAAGTGCTAGCTTCCAGCTTGTCGTGGGATCTAGCCGTAACTAATTTTAGAAAAGCTTTTAGTAATACTATTGACGTAGCATAGCTATTTAGTTTTTAGAATCATATATACTCCAGAAACACAATCAAAACAAAGATACATACTTCTTACTGCACTCCCACAATGCTCAAGACTTTGCATTGCTCACTTGTCTGATTACATAGTGGATGAATAAAAAAATTGTGTTTTATTACATTTTTGAGTTACATGATAACTCGAAGATTTCAGGGTCATCTATACTTGTGCTAGATCAAAGGTTGTATAAGAATACTAGCCGCTACCTACCCCCATGCTACCTTTTATTCATTCATTTTTTTCTAGTTTTTTTCTAGCGGTTCCACGGTTTCTAGTACTACATCTCCGTGTTCCATTAAACTATATATTCATTAACAAGCTACCTAAGATTTCATATTAGATTCTCTAGACTAGATACCTGATATTAAACTACAACTACTGCCTGGAATTGTAGAATCTTGAGTAGTTGTAGCACTAAGTATTGTGCAATTATCATCAGATAAATTATGCAGATGTTGGAATATAGCTCATGTAACCAAATGATGAAGACGGAGAGCCATAATTTCCTTTAGATTAAAATAAGATAGGTATTTTTGTGAGTAGGTTACGAAAAGGCAAGTAGAATATAAAAGTTTGCAAAAATGTTGAATACATTAGACTAATTATATTTTACTTATCTAGAACCATGCAATGGTCTAGAGAACCATTTTTATGATATTCAATCAAAAAAAAGTCGCCGCTAGTATAATGTGTGCAGCATTAATTACTATAACAGAAGCCATTCCTACCTGTGAAATATGGGAGGTGGGAACACTAGGAAACTCGAGCATAAAAATAACAACTTTTTAAGATAAAAATTTATCAGTAGGTACCTGGTTGTCCTGGGGTGGCGGCAGAAGCACCAGTTCCAGGAGGAATTGCAGCAACTTTCTGCAAATGCAATGCTTGCTGCTGATGCTGCGAATGGGGATGTTGTGGTGGTGGGTGGTGATGATGCTGAAGATGTGGATTATGGGGATTTATGGGACGGTGATGTGTCAGAGTTTGGTTATGACAATACTCTTTGTAATGAAAACTCTGATCCATTGCCACCGATTCTCCGACTTGTCGGCTAAATTTTTAATTCTTTCTGAACATATGTACGCTGTTCCTATGGGAAAGCTGCCAAATACGAATAATTTGGGAAATGCGGAAAACTTCTTTGGAACTGAGAAGAGAATGTCTTCAAATCGTCGAAGTTCAACTGCGGATAAATTGACTGCGCAAATGGTAATTACGCGCCGTTATTTTGAGGAAAATTTTATCCGATTCTGAATAACAACAACTATGTCCAAGTTTTTTATATTTTATAAGTAATGTTTAAGTTAGTAACTCGACAATTTTCAATGTTATGCAGTACTTCAATACAATTCTACACCCAATGTATGAAAAACTGATAGCACAGTACTGCAGTAAAAAAAATGATTTCGAAATGTATGTCAACGTGAACTTTGTCATCAAACTGACATTAACACAGTTTAAAATAAAGTTAAACCAAGATAAGTTAACAACACACTTTGAAACAACCCGTTTCCTATTCCTATACAAGAGTTTGCTGTAAGATACAAAAACTACCCTTGAATTAAAACCACCTTTTTTATTCTATTCCACGTGGAACCAAATCGCACTACAGATCAGAGAAAAGATGTTCTACAAATGCGGCAGATAAACACAATCCACCTCACAAAAGCTTTCTCAGTACGATCCGGTGCCTCAATAATGACTCTTTTCACACACAAAAATTCATTCAAACTCGTGAATGCTGGGTTGGCACATGTATACTATTATTTTGTACGCTCCTGACACAACATACACGTATCAAGTGACGACGAAGAAAGAAATGAAGTTTTGTGGTTCCTCTACCTGAGTTTTTGTACATAAGTCCTCATGACTTACTGACTGACTAAGCTAACCAAAACTCTATCTGCGTCAACACCATACACATAGGCCTCCACTCAGTCTCACATCTATAACAAAATTGCATAGATAATGCAATATCAAGCGCTACGGAAAGGATCTCAAGATATAGAGGAACATGAACACCTGCAATCCAATCTATGGTATGATTGCCACGTTATTATTACACGATCATCGCCACACACACAGCTAGGATCTTAAAACAAAAATGATACCAAAAGGAAACGAGCAGTGTAAGTTAAAGGGAAGGGCTCATTTTTTTACTTGCGATCACATTTATCACATCACATCACCTTCCCTAGATTCCATGTTTGTCTACGCTCAGGCACAAAGCACACACGATTGTGTTTTTTACTCCAGCTAGCATTATAGTAGCAAGTACTTACATAGCACGTTGTCGGAGGAGCACAAAAAGAACGTATATTGAGTATTGTAACACAATAGAATGGATGATAGACTTTACCCTATAATTGTGGGGTACGAAAGTAGCTGAACGAAGAGAGGGTTGTTGATGTTATTGTTAAATAATACTGGAATTGCTAAACAAAGCGCTTACTAGTCTAAATATTGCCTTGGTCAAGAGACGCTCAACCCTCATGTTGAGCTAACGATCAAACTCTTCGATTCCATAAAACCAACCCAATACAAAACCAACATGCTTATACCATTTCTCAACATGTAGAGGAGTTATTACTTACGCTAAAACTTTTTATGATTCTAATAGTTTCCAATTTAAACAAAATTGCTTTGAATTTAGTTTAATATGTAGTTTTCAAATAGATCAATATGAATAGCAGTAATTCGATTCCTTAAGTAAGAAAGCTGACGGACGGCCAAACCTGGGGTTTACAGAAAGTAGCCCAACTTATATTTCGCTACTTAGCAATGTTAACAGTAGTTAAACACGAAATAAGAGTAGTAGTGTACTACTGGTGACTTGCAGTGTATCAGCATCAGTAGTTACTATCAAGTAGAAGTAAGTAATGCTCTTGTTACGGCAGACAATTTTCTCACTTTAATCCTTCAGTCAACACCATGTTTTAATAGAGCTCTATAGCTAGTCCTACACTTATATGAAGACTACCTTTTATAATAAAGTTACTCTGCATTAGCATGTTAAACATAAAAACTAGCAGACTTGTTTCTTGATTTTTTATATACTAGATTTTGCATCCTCTATCGTATTACCATTATGCGAATTATGTAGCAAACTACATAGGAATATAATCTGCAATCACGGCTGGTGAGCTATTTCCTCTAGTGTTAAACCCCTAAAAATCAAGCCTCAACTTTGGAGTTAACCTACCCACAATTATAATAATATCATTCGTTTTATGGATAAAAAGATTAACTCTGGGGCGGCTAGACGAAGTTGTTACAGTAGTAAGCTAGCCAAAATGGAAAAACTTCTGGAAATAATTGTGCTAGAAGATTTGTGCGATAAGACTCCTAAAACTATCCAATACATAAATAACATTAGTGTAAATTGCAATTCACTTCTTTACTACTTAAAACATTGTAGTATAGTGCGGTATTAGATATGATAATGTTGATTGTACAAAAGATATTTACCAATGTGTAACGAAAAATGCGAAAAATGCAAATTTTTCCCAACCCTGGAATACTTTTTCGTAAACTCTCATGTGCTGCTCATACGTTTTAGTTTCATGTTAAATATTTTTACAAGAGTTTTACATGATTTTATTTGTCAGTGAAGACTAACTTCCTTTTGACTTGAAGTAATAATAGGTTAGTCAAGCCTAACTAATGCATATTAACATGTGTAGTATTTTGTGTTTAGAGACACGTGTATTAAAACCCATTTTAAACTAGCATTAAATAAACAATATTTTATGCCTGCTTGAATGGAGAAAGAAAAAAGTAATTGAAAGACAAAATTATCCTGCTCGATTATGACGGTATTCCAGCTGACCAAATGACGTTGGTTGTTTGGCATTACATCATAAGTATTTCTTATAAAATATTAATTAATTTTCTCATTAGAATATAGTCTAATAGCTGGGTAAGCAAGAGAGAACAAAAATAGAAGGACAAAGCATCTTACTCTGCATCTGCATCCTCTTTAAATTATCCCTATTTAAACTGATTTACGAATTCACAGGTAACAATAACAAATAGGTCAAGACGGTCAGGAATTCGAATGAACACAAGAGTTGACAGCCATACGACATTGATACCTGATTGTCACTTCACATCTCTAATGTTGCTAAAAACATGAAAAAGAATGTTACACTAAACCGCGTTGTATATATACAAATGTGCTTTGCCATAACGTTACACAAATCAGCCTATATAGCATGTTCGATGTCTGTAGGCACTTAGCTTTCAGACAATACATTACGCCCTCAAACGCAACCAATCTAGCGTAGCAGATTTGTAACGTATACATAAGTAATATTAAGTGCGTTATGGATTTATTACAGAGAAATAACCTTTAAGACAGCGGATTGTCTTTTTCACTGTTGAGCACAAGTTAATATATATTACACATTATTATTACACATGAATGTGCTGTCTAAAAGTTATTTTGGACATGTCATCCTTTTGCTACCAAAAAAACTATAATAGTATTATCACGAACTTTTTTTTGCTCAGGGTCACGTAATTGAAATACACAGTTTATGCTCGATTTGCTCGCTGTTCCACTAGGAAATACATGACACCTCTGTATTGTACAATATGTCGTAAAATAATACCCAATTTCAAACCTACCAATAAGTGTTATGCAGTCAAAGTAACTAGATTTGCATTTTTTACAATCAACGCAACCATTATGTATCATTAGCCTTTTCAAACTGTCGAGATGCAAATGACCTTAAATAAATTGACTGCTGATTGATTTTCCTCTCTGAATACAAAACATGCGACGGTAGGACATATATTATTTTTCAGCATGTTTGTAGTCTTAAACTAAGCCATAGACTACGAGATTTTTCAAGTTCTCACACTTTTTATGCAATCAAGTCAAAATTCAAATATACAAGTCAGAGAGAACAAGCTCAAGATCAAATTCTTTGTGCGTTGCTTCGTTGCTATATCTATATATATATCAAAGATTTCATGACATTATGCTTTAGGAGGGGACAAGTGTTGAGATGTATGTACACATTTGTCTTTCCATGACCATAGGAATCACGATGGTGAGTATTATTATTGGGCATGGATTTTTATGAGAGATTATGTATTACCACAAAAGAGCACAATGTGACTAATTAGTCTTTTGTTTTGGTTTCGGTTTCATGCCATGCAGCAGCCAATTACATAATGGTCTTATCTAATCCTAAGCGACATCAAGTTAACAATAAAAAGCCGTGTAAACCTGTGTGTTACGTACACGTCTTAAGCAGAGCATGTAATAAGATAAGGATGGAGGACAAAATTGTGAATTGGAAAAGACGAGTCCATTAGTTTCCCGACTTCACATAGTTGACGGTCTGGTTAAAATCTAATGCATGGGATTTCCCTCAGTACCTTAGTAAAGATTGTGAGACCTGAATTTGGACTAGCACACTTTCTTTCTACTTTCAATGAATACATTCTTCGTCACCTCGTCATCAAACACGAGTATTTTCAAACATGCTTCGTCAAAATATGTAAAAATGTAGCTTTAAGATAAAAGGAGAAACTTATTTTTTTCTAAATATTTTTACTACTCAATACAGAAAAGTTACTTAACACCTTTATTCGTTTCACTAGAAATAAAAACTCCTGAATTCATTCACTAAATCGACATAAAACAATGTAAGTTGTGATGCACTTACAACTTTTTACAAGCTTTATTTTAATAATTTAATTTCACTAGTTTCCAGAAATTTCACATTTTTGTTAGCAAATACGTAATGCTACGTGACTGATCATAAGGTTTCGTAGAGCAAACAACCCCATGTTTTATGCAATAACTTGACTTACCTACGATACACTGTATATGACGTGAGCACACTCCACATCACAGAAACACATGTATATATGTAACAGCGGTTTTTGTCGCTAACATTGCATTTTCGATTGTGGCATGTTTTCGTTGCACCCCATCATGAAGTAATCTTTTGGTAATGTGTATTATGGGGCTTTGTGAAAATGTTTTTATTTCTTTGTGTTGGTGCGTACACATAAATGAACATCATTTATAATTGTTATTACCCCAATGGTAAAAACAATTACCAAGTGGTTGTGGCTTCGTGATGTGAGTACATATTGGCAACAAAGTGTCATTATTTCGTACCCTCGGCGTAGCTTATATTATATTATGCCCACACGAGTAAGTTCACACAGAAGCAAATAAAAGAGGTAAAAGCTTTATTGTTGAAAGCGAATTATAAACAAGTACACTTGTAACATGCATCCTCGGGAGCTCATACACTGATGACTGATGCTTTTGTTAATGTACATGGAGAAAAAAAGAAAGTGGGTGTAAAATAAGCTTAATTATTATTGTTACATTATTGTACAGTTATTCCATATATATTTGTGAAAATGTTTTCCGGTTCTATTATGAAAAATAATTTGAAGCATCAAAAACGACAGTGAGCAAACTGTATGGCAAGCAAGCTTAAGTAAATGTAATGGAATTAATGACTTAGTCAAGAAACTTTCTAAAAGAGATTCTGAAATGGGAGTCAACTTGTCCATTGGTATTGACCAAACTGATTTCTTTGCAACGCAACTGGAATAAAAGAGGGGTTCCCTTTTTACAGAGTAAACCAAAAAGCCATGAACCATTTACAAACAGAAGGGGAAAATAAATATATGCGCAATCGAATTAGAGACAAATATATGCAACCGCGACTATCAAAAAGACTTTTTTTTATTCCGGGCTACACAATAAAAAAAAAAGCATGTCGAAGACAACAGAGCTACCTGTGAATTTGTTTTTCTTCAAACTTTAAAACTAACAAGAGCGTAGTCACTGATCCAAGAAATGGTGCACTTCCTCTTTCATACAAACAGCAAAAGGAAAAATTGTCATTGCTGTTGTCATTACTGCATCTTACACCTCAGTCTCAAAAAACCATAAACAATCAGGCAGACAGTTTTGTTATGAAGGTCTCAACTTTTCTGACGAATAATGTGAAGAGTAACACATCCACTACGAAGTAATCCTTCATGTTCAGCTCTTCACAAAACTACACATTTTTTTTCTGCAAGTCAACAGCGGTGGTGGGATAAGATCAAATATTAAAGGGGTTTGAATGACTTGACACAATGAGAAAAAAACTATTGAATTCCGGATTTGTCATTATATCCTTTCATTAAGTCGACAAAACTGTCAGCTAAACAACGCTACTTCCTTAGTGGAGGACAAGGCGAAGGGTTGCTGACAAAAGCGTTGTGGTTAGATCCGCAGTAGACAAAAAAGTAAAGGTTAAAACATAAAGACACTTTTTTGACAATTTTATTGGATCCGATACATTCATACTAGTATACATGCTGCTATTCAAAGGTATGAGTAACAGCGAATTTTTGTAAATAAAGACGAAAATTTCGTCTGACTAATATGCATCAGTTTTTCACTGAATCAAAATAGTTTCATCAGCCTTCACGGTTGGACGCATGCATGGGAGTCACTATACATGATAGTTTTCGCTCAACGTGGTTTTACTTCGAGAATACAATATATATTATATTACGTTATATATTATTTTTGCACTTCAGTTTTGTCCATCATGATTCCATACAGGATCCAATTCAGCATACCGTCTGGCTATAGTCTATTGGTTGCTGATAAGAAAACAAAGGAAAAAGCTACACCAACTTATGAATTATCCTTTGTGACATAAAATATATATCATTGAGACAGTTTGTTGACTAGTAAAAAGGCATCCTTTTTAGGATTACGTACTCTTAGAATTGTAATCTAATTGCGTTTACTGTTTTTCTACAAAAATATACTGCTTATTTTGATAACAGTGCAGCCCTTCACATTTTCTGAAACAAAGTGTCAGGAAACGTAAAAAAAACAATTTATTCTGAATTATCTACCAAAAGTTTTACCAAGTTTAAAAATAATCATATGGGGCAATTCTTATGAATTTTTTGTCACATAGTTGTACTTTTAAGTACAACTGACTAAGACTAAGTACATGCTTTAAAAAGCATTAATTTTTCCCAACGATTCCATCATTATTTCTTGTGGTCTTACATTGACATTGTAAATTTGTTTTTATGCATTAAACAACACAAGTAAAACGTATGTTTTACCTCGAGAGAAGCCACACAGCAATGTGACAAACAGTTTTTTTTAGATATTCGCACAATTTATTTAGATACACGTGCCTACACAAAGTTTTCAAGTTCCTGACTTATCTAAGGTATGAAAGTCAATGTATGATTTTTTTTGACGACTCAATAAATAAGTATCTTGGGAATCGATATGCTCTTGGAATTAAAGGGAATCCTTTAATACCTAAGCTGAGTTTTGAAGAAGTCAAAATTTTGTCTTTTTTTATGAATTAGTGACATTATTGC
>JAANSM010000730.1:0-24028 GCA_036850725.1 Orchesella villosa | reverse complement strand
TCAACCGTGTCGTGCCGTTCAACTAACGATAAACCTTACCGAATAAAAACTGCACTGCGGCTGCCCTTTGCAAAGGTAGTGCGTGGGTGATTTTACCAGGTTTTGTCAAATGATAGCTACTTGAAAAGTGACTGCATTGCAGCTGGAGGTTACGAATTAAATCATCCGTTACGTTAATCCATATTAACTGATATTCTAAAAGATTCATTCTTTCTTTCTTCCACATTAACAGTATAGTTTGTATTTTGAGAAGGGTTAAAAATGTTATCGTTGAATTGTTTTTCCAGCGTTATTGCCTAAGTTTTCAATCATGAGGATTTTTCCTTGGTTGTAGAAATCACACAAATGTACATTACGAATGGTTTATAGTTCAAAATATGTGCCAAATAGGAGGCGTTGGGTGTTTGATAAGGATACCGCTGACAACACACAAACATATTATCGCAAGCTATTACAGAGACGTATAGTTAGATTGAAAAGCACCATCATATATTCAAAGCAGAAAGAAATCAGCAACCAATCCATACTCATGTTGGAGAGCCGGGATATCAATCATTAATTATTAAAGCAATTTAATTTAGATATGGTCACTCACTCTTTGTTTGTACTTTGTTCCGCCTGTCGCACTCATTTCTCCCGTGAAATTTTTGACTTTGTTTTTACGCAGGAATACAATCTCATCGTTATCATTGAGGTCGGACGGACAGTAGCTTTGTTTCTAGAATGATTTCCCAAAAACTGAAGCTACTTTTCTACCACTCCGCATCAAAGGGGAAAGGGAGACAGGCTGTGTTGCGGTCAACATGACATGATGGACAGATAGAATGACAAAAGAGACAACTTGGACTTTTGTTGTGGTCACTTTTCAGTGAAGAAACATTTCAACTAACAGTAGGAGTATCTGTAGTCACTGAATCGTCTACAATTCTTTATTGATATCCACTGCAGTAGTGTGGCAGGAGGGTTGTTTTTACACAGTAAGTGATTACCTCTCATGACAGACAGGGAGGACAAGTGTGCGCCCTTGTTTGAGGTTTAACAAGACAGCACTATAGGAAAAGTCATCCTTTGTCTCAGCGTCTCTAAATAACTAAATGCTTCCCTTTGTTCCCTTTTGATCTCATGTGCCAATTATATTCCTAATAAAAATAATTGAGCTACTACTGTGTGCATGAATGCAGAACAATCGTAATATTTCTGTAACAATTCAATGCTAATATCAACAACGAGGTTTAAACTTGAATCAAATTCCAAGGTTTTGCATACATTGTACATCGTCATGAAGTTTTCCTACTAAAGTTTCCGTCATGACGCTTGGCACTTTTCAACTAAGGAGCATTTTTGCGACTTTACACCTTGACATCACAATGCTGAAAACATTTTATTTATTTTTTAGTTTTTTTTTGTGTGGGATTGCTCGAATTCTCGGAATTAGGAAAGAGATAGTTATTACAGGTAATCCATGCATTTGCCTTCAACAACCAACCTCTCGTAAAATATGTATCCGCTTGTCAACATATTTCGTGGATAAGTGGGTTGGAGGTTGGAAAGCACGCACGCAACGAATATGCCCTCAGCCGTCATTGAAACTATAACTGAAACTAGGAGCGTCAGTGGAACATCTGTCGGGTTTTAACAAGAAAAGTATATAGTACTGTTGTATATTAATTTTGAAACTTACGGTTTTGTTTAGTCATGAGAAATTGAAGGTGCATCACTTTAGTATTTTAGTTCAATGAAGATAACGCTAATGAGTCATATATTGTATTGAACGGCAGAAAATGCACTATAACTTTTAACTAATGAATTAGGATGAACATTTTTTCGACAAGTCTTTTGTTGTAAATATCAATTGCAAGAATTTATGTAGTGCTGAGTTCATTTCTAACAAGCTCTTTATAGTTCCTGTCATTACATCAATTATACTTCTATATGTACAAAATGATTGAAACCCATTGGCTGCTAATTAAGTAATATTGTTCGTTCTAATATAAAAACATGATTTACATTATTAATATAGAAATCCCATGGAAGTGTTAATGCATTGGGTTTATTTTCAAGAAAAACAATTTGCAAGCCTTAATTTATTATTATATATAGCTAAGAGAATTCTACTTGAAGAAGGATTGATATTTTAATGTATGTAATTACAAATGCCTAGCAAGAGAGAAACTAACGGGAAGACAAAATAGGCACATTTCCGTATACGTTTTAGTTCATGACATCTTAGGTTGTGGAGTGAAGGGCTAAAGTGTGAACCAAAATCATCCGATTGTACATCCTACCTACATGCTCAAATTCTTACTCAGGCGTTCTTTCTGTAGTGTAACATTCGCTGACAAATATGCAGTGTTGTTTGAATGCTTTACTGGAAGATATGAGTTTGTGTAAGAGCCAGCCGTTCTCTCAATCTATGTCTTTATATGTACATTATTTATGTAGATCTTCTTTCAAATGTAAATCACTTCCGTACCATCATAATCATAAAACTTCTATCCTTCATAGTTATCATATACATTTAAAAGGTAAGAAGCTGGTATACAGTATATGACAAGCAAAAAATACAGCTCCTATTCCGTTTTCAAGTGCGATGCATTGCCATTATCACTGTCAATCTTGGGCTTGTGATGGTAAAAGAGGAGCTTTGAATAACATACTATGCTGGTGGTTTAGTGATGATTACTATGACGATCTACTCTAACCAAAACTGTCTAGCGTATTATATACGAGCTAACCAGGTAACATTCTAATGATGAAAATGCATATCACATTTACAAAATCATGCACAATAGTCTAAGCTAACCCTTCACGGTACAGAAAAGTAATCCAGCTAAAAAAGTTTTACTTCATGATGAAACTGTGAGTGAAACTTTACACCCAATTCAAACACATAAAAATCGACATACGAATGAATTGTTAGCACAAGAATTATCCCCTCTTAAAATATGGCAGAGGAGAAGCAACCGTCTTCTGAGTAAACTATCCCTGGTAATACAATATTTAAAGGGCAGAATCCTCTTAGAAAAAGCTATTCAATTCCCTGGCAAATGAAATGAACAATTCACTCTTTCCCATGCACCATACTAAACTATACGTTATATCACCATCACATCACAATGATTAAAAGCTATACTGTAGGCACACATAGGTACTCAACATGCAAACACATGAGCATATACACATTATGCGCCTTTATATGCCAGGCAATTTAACGAATCCTATTGCACAACCATTCGGATTTACCTCGAAGTAATGGATGATTGTGATTATTACCGTCAACCAACAATAAGAGCATCTGCTGGAAGATCAGTCTTAGTTTATTTTTTTTCGATTTGAAGTTCTCGGGAAACATCTAGTTTTTATCATATTATGCAACAAAGCCCACACTCATCATTATCAACAATAGGCTACGTTTACAAATGAATGGGAAACTTAAAGCTTATTTATCTTCACTCAAACAAACAATTATCGGTAAATAATAGCGCAATAAAGGAGGATTATCTTGTTGGTCAATATGGGTTTCCTCAATGACACTCAAGGACTTCGTTACCCAAACTCTTAAGCAATGAAATACTCCACGTGTTTGTGTATGTGTGTAAATGATATATAATGATGGATCAGAAACCTTGACAAGGTAAGTTTTTGATTGTAACGAGTAATTTACAGTGGTGTGTATCCTCTATGAAAATTTGAAGTTACTGTTACTACATACATAAATGACTACAATTGGCAGCTTCCAACTGCACAATTTGCTCCTAAATGCTGTTTACGGAAAGTATTTGAGGTGTATAATTAGCATTAATGATTAAACTAAAATTACCATGTTTAAAGTTTCAATTAGTGGAATTGGCGGTAAGTGCAATCTTGTTTGGTGCTTGATTTTACATCCTGGTTTGCAAATTGCAGCTAGTTGCAATGTTCGCATGTTAGTGTGCGTACCTAGAGCGTACACTACATGAAATGTTATGTAGCTACCGTTGATCGAGGATACAGAACTCAGAATGGAGTTGTGTTTGAATGGGGATTGATATACATTTTATCATTTCGCGAACGGTGAGAAATTGACATTGTAAAATATCCCGAATATGTTTGTTTAAAACGAGCTATCCCGTTTGTCATAACCAGTTTGAGGTGAGTTACAAATGAGTGGGCCATTTAAGAAAATCTCGGAAATAAACGCACGACATAATATTTTATTTTTTTGGGTATATTTTCACTATCTTAATTACAATAATCTTAATCATAATTGTATATGTGTATACAATATAAAGTCTCCTATTTTCCAGAACGCTGCATGGTTAACTATCCCGTTTGTCATAACCAGTTTGAGGTGAGTTACAAATGAGTGGGCCATTTAAGAAAATCTCGGAAATAAACGCACGACATAATATTTTATTTTTTTGGTATATTTTCACTATCTTAATTACAATAATCTTAATCATAATTGTATGTGTATACAATATAAAGTCTCCTATTTTCCAGAACGCTGCATGGTTAACAAAGTTTGCATGTTTCATTTTTCACTTTTCGTAACCAGTGAGTACAAAAACGTTGCTGTAGTGAATAGATACCAATTACCGACTGGGTTGATACTGATTACCTTGATGATGAGGGCGCAGGAAACTTCATGTCAAAAGCTGCGCTTTTCTAAAGTAGAAAAGGAAGTACCAAATTATCAGCTCCTGCGAAAATTCTACCTTTTCACAGATAACACATCATATTATGAACCAACCAGACAAATTGCTTTGAAATTTTTTTCTACCACCTACAAATATAAAGCCTACGCTTACTCTAAACCAAACCAAGTAGTCAAGACGCAAACAAACTCACAGCATTTATTCTGTCGTTTACCTAAAAATGACTTGTTTTGTAGTTTCGCACTTTATATGTGCTTGCGCTTTGTATCATTATACTCACGTAGGTGGATAAGTATAAGGATGTGTGTGTCTATTCCATTCAAATTTTTTTGGTACATCACATTAGCTCTTTTCCTGACAGTCACGCTATGCATTCACTCCCAGTCGGTTATGTGATGTGCAGTGAGAATGTAAGCTATACTTGCTCATAGATGTTGTCAATGCTTAAGTAAAGAATTTAATGAGTTTACTCAAAAAAGCGGCATAATATACCATACCACCGCTGCTTGCTTTAGCTAAGGAAATTTTTTGACCATCTCATTGTACGTTTGCATGTCATACACCTGTGAAAAGTTGTCTGGCTCTGAACTTGTGATGTGATGTCATGCATTATTGCTCACCGCAAAAGTTACCTTTGTACACACACGATGCGAACCCATCAAATATCCATCTTTTTACACATGAACATACTATCAAGGAACAAACACACATCACGCATCGGATTTACAATAGGTTTTTTATCATGTATGCGTTTTTTTAACGTATCGTAGTTCAGTAGCTAAAAATACATGGAATTTGGGTAAACACCCACAACTGGTTACCAATCTTTCATGCAATGAACTTCCCGTATGCAACTGAGGTAGCAAAAGGCATGCTTGAATGCTGTGCGTTTCTGTAAGAAATATATTGCTATTGCTGGGAATAATTCGATACTATCAACTATTATGTATTGGCGTATTAACAATATCAATATCACAATGTACACATAATTTGATAGAGTCTATAGAATCGCCTGCTATTGATAGACAATATGTGTACACTACGCATTTTGGTAATCTATAGTCATTGAAAGACTTTCACTGTTTCCGTTTCTGCGGCAAATTTTTTTTATTTCAATCACTAATGTAGTATTAGCTTAAAACAGTGGACGTTCAGTTTTTAGATGAGCAGCAATGTTTTGTGACATTCTGAATCTGATATATTGGGGCATTTTGAAAATTTCGTGTTTGCCAAAATTTGTAAGGAGGGGCGTCCTGAAACGCATTTAGACTGTTAATTTGTACAAACTGAAGATGTATTTATATACATGATTTCTTTATTCAGCTTTAATTTTTTAACTAATTGGAAATATGTGTATAGAAAGAAGGTGAATTATGCCGACAGAATTGAAGTATCAGCATCTTTGAAACAGTTAATATCCGTGTTTGTTTTAAGGGTAAGAATATAATATAACACACCAACTCAAATTTGAGAATGTTCCAAAACATTAGCCGCAAATTTGTTGCTGCTACTTGACTACCTCCCAAACACTAACAAGCAACAAAATCACAGCGACTACTACTACTGGGATTGGCTTGAGAAAGGTGGAAGCTGCACACACATAGGTCGCCGTCGACATTGATCCTGAATCTTTCGTCTGTAAGAAAATCACAAGAGCATGAAATATGCATGAGTGCATCAATTTTCTCAACGAAAGCCATGTTGTTACTGTAAGTGGGTAATAAGTATGTTTGTGCAATGAATTCAATGGGCTTCATTATTCCTATACACAGTTGCTGCCTTAATCCCAACTTGTTTGCTGATTTCACGAATGAAACTGTCATCCATAAATAATGATTTTATAATTTTCCAAATTAAATTACTAACTAGCCAAGCCTCGGTTCCCATGCTTTTTCCTCATTTCTGTAAAAATGTACGGGTTACAAATATTAATGGCAGAAATTGTGGGACAAGCCTCGTTTTATCCTCAATTTGTAGCTTCACCTTTTACATATATTGCGTGACATAGATCTCAGCGGTGGTCATAAGTCAAAGTAGAAGATTAGCTGTCAAGTGTAGATAATCATAGACTGGAATAAATGATACTAATTTAAACTATGTACGTAGTAAAATAGCAGTGTAAGCACGAAATGACGGAATCATATTTTTTAACAAGACAGGTATGCATGTAGACTTGACTATTTTTTTCAAATCATACATCTTCACCATCCCACTTTGACTCGACTGGTGACTGGGGTTCCGTTGACACGTATTTTGCAAGGGAAATGGGAAATTATGGAGAATTCGTCTAAATTCAAACCCATTCGTTCCTTTTTCTCCAAATCATGTGAAGGTTTTGCATGTGTGTGGTTTTTGTCATGGAATAAGAATAGGAATGGATGATGAGGATGACGATTGTGTGCCATGAACCCATTAACTTACTGTGTCATGAAATGCTTGAGCTACACATCTGTAAATCCACCCAGGCAATTAACAACATGATATAAAGTAAATGAAAGAACTAGCAAGTCAGCACATTTCAAAAATAAAGGGATATAAATGTATAAAGTGCATGCAGAATAACCACGATATAATACTCATTGTTGAGCTCACTGCTCACTACTCGTTTTCTGGTGTTGTACCGCTGCTGTTGTGATTCTGCCACAAAACGATGAGAGAGAAATGAGAGAGGGACTCCTCCGTTGAAAATTATCGGGAGGTAAAGTGAGCTCACGCACATAACCCAAAATGTTTGGCGACATTCTAATCATTGCGGATGTGTTCCCTTAAGGGTATAAAGGTAAAGTTTACTCAAATCCGTTAAACGAGCCGTGACGTATCCATCCACACAGCCAGTGGTCATCATCATCACTAGTAATCCTAACATTCCCAACTACGGATGGGTAAATATCACAGTGTTGAGGAACAGCGGAGAAGAGGATGACGGCAAATGTTAAAAACAATGGATATTGTCCAATGTCAATTCAATTATGCGCTTATACTTATCCATCCAAACAAACCATCCCTTTAGTTGAGACAGAAAGAGGCAGCAAAACATTACAATGGGAAAATACCGCATCGCGATCTTTAAGTGCTATATCATCCTAAGTTGAATTGTAGTTTCACTTACTTGTATCCGTAATAATGGTTAAAATAATCAGATTGTCATTGAGAAACAGAGCTTAGCCTTGTTGCTAGTTTATATATGTGAATCATGGGAATTGTATATGAGGCATCGTATGACGGCCAATTATGTATGCATGTTCGTAAGCGAACAACTTGATGGAAATGGAAACGATCTTCATGATAATGAACATGAGCCTTCGTACAATAACGGATGAATGCCAGGAAATTTCCGTTAAAAGCCCCAATATAATGAATTAGCAGAGTATTGCGTTTCCAGTATCATCAATAGTTTTTGTGTGTGTGTGTGTGCAAGATTGAATCCTATCGTGAGTGACCAAGCCAGGTGGTCTGTTCAAAAATGTCAGGATTTGTTGAAGCCAAAAGCAGTGTGTGATGAGCATGTGGTGCGATTACACTGTTTGGTGGTGGAGGTGGTCATGCTCTCCTCGAGCTCTTTCTTTAGGCAAAAATTATGGGGAAACAAAAATTACTCGACTGGCTAAGGCGCCCCATGATTTTGGACTGTGCACCTTCAACCTGCCCAAAAATTACCTTCGAACCCAATCCATACAAAATGTATTTCGTCAACGTGTTTTTCTTTTTGCTTCTGTCTGTTTTTGTTTGCAGCGGAGCTAAATCATTATTTATTGAACGTAAATAATAAATGACTCAAAAAAAATTCAGACCTATTTCATATTTATCCATTGAAATTTTGAATTTCTACTTTTAATTCATACATGCATGCACGGTAGTCATGCATGTTGAAGTAATAATAGTTTTCCTTGATTTATTATTCTATCACGGAGTATATAACTATTCATGGAATTGATTTTTTTAATACTAACCGTTGGCAGTTTTCTGTTGTTATTTCCTATTTGTATAAACTTTTTTTTAAATTTTGATGGATAATTTCCTAAATTAACTGAAATATGTAAAGAATTTATAAACAAAATTGTAATGAATCGAGAGCTTCTTGCTCCATTTGTTGTACCACAAATTAAACCCCGAATGATTGGGCCATTTTCCTACTCTCATTATTCCATGTTTGTTTTAACGACGAGATGAATAATGCCAGCTATATAATTAGGAGTTAATTCGTTGGGAGATGTGAAGTGTCCAGCATGCAAACGATCATAAATCGTTTCATACTTTAAACTTGATGTTTCAAACTGAAGTCAATAAATGCAAACAAAGTTATGGTAGCAATACACATATATATCCAAACTTTTTTTTATTGCTTTGAGTTCATCATCCAATAATTTTATCTTTCTGTCTATAAATTGACTACCCATTAATCATTGCTGCAAGGTAGGTCCCACTCAGCTTTCCTCGAGCCTGAACCCTCAACCCACTTCATTTCATGCTCTTTTTTGATATGTGAATGAAGATAGGAAAAAAAATTTGTATTCAAGAATGCGTGCTACTAATATGATCTTGGTCATCATCATGATTATCATCCTTCTCCCTAAAAAAAATTAAAGCAGAAGCCACCAAGAAGTCAGTCCAGAATGATGAAGGTTGTATATATCTCATATTTACTTTGCTCATCATACTCATTGAAATCATAATGTTGATGGAGATAATTATCATCATCTTCATCTCATCATGGCACTCATCTTCTCCTCGTTGAGTAAATAAAAAGTGTTTGGAAATCACTAGAACCAACAGCAGCGCCTAACATAAACTTTTGGTGTTACTGTTACATTAACCATTTCATTCTCTCCCAAAAACTTTTCCTTTACCTACTACTACTGCTCACACACATAAATAAGTATATAGTGCATCAACTTTTCATGTATAATTATCTTCACGTCTGTCCATCCATCCATTTTACAACAAGGGATTCGTCCTGTCTCAGGTAGGCAGGTAGAAAAACCACCCCGTGAGTTTGTATCAACTTTGGGTTGAATGAGTTTTTCTCACTTGGAGGCAGCTAACAACTTTCATCGTGTGAGTGAATGCATATATATATGTATGTGTGTGTGGGGATTGGATATATGCCCGTAATAAACCTCCGGCTGTCCAGCTCAGTTTCGTAAAGCTCGTAATGAGTACTACGTGAGAAGTATGCAGAAAGTGCTGCTTATTAATAAAGACTTTGCTTTTCAACAAACACTGAAAAAGGCAGATATATAAAAAAAAGTGAAGTAGTGAGAGCGAAGGCTATCAAAAGTCCTTTCATTGGGATATTGTCGATAAATATACGCATAAAACTGTTTAACAACCCAACTACTAAGATATACATATCTCAAAAAGTTGTTTGTATTTCCAGTTCTTAAATTTCATATTCAAAAAATTACTTTGTTTTATGAGCATCTATTACTACGCATGTTTTTACCTGAGTATCGGTTACAAAACATACCAGCAGAAATACCTTTTTAATAGGGAAACAAGTGCTGGTTTGGGAATTTTGGGATTAACGATTATCCCCAAGTGGCAAGAGAGCCAAGAAAACTGTGCTGTAGAGTTTAAAAACTGCTAAACGGCTCTAAGCACAGGGTTCTTTCCTAATAACTACGGTGGTAATAATAATAAGAACAAACTGCTTAGTGGTGTGGTGAGAGACGCAGTTATTTTTGGTATGCACGTCCAGATTACTACTCCTTGTTATGATGAGAATGAAATGCTTCATGCGTATGATGAACTACAAGCATCCAGAGCTAGCCTCTGAAAGGAGCTGAGAAGAGCACATCATCCCATTTATCCATCCGTTCACACAAGATCCTTTATTACTTTTACGACAGCGTCAGCCAAGATCCAATAATTTAGGCACTAAAGAACTCGTTCAGAAGTTAAGAGAAAAGCATAAGTATTAATCTATCAGCAAAACACACATTGAGTCAACAGAGTAGTTTAAAATTCGTTGGTAAAGGTTGGGAAAATGAGTGCATTTATTTAAGAAAAACGTTGTTAGCAAGAGAGACAGATGAACCCCTTTTCTCATCTTTTTCTTACAAGGAACGAAAGTGAGTCCGAGGATGAGGCTCCCCCAGCTAGTTGCAGCACAGATATTTCAGGTGAAGAGGTGTGCCCACGAAAATCAACACCTATAATCATCTAGTCTTGAATTAAGAACTGTAATCAAGTTGATTTTTATGCCTCCATATGGCCCTACTATTTTTCACGGACTGTGTGAGGACTCCACACATACACTCACCTCACCTGAGTCAACTTAACTCATCATCAATGAGACACACACATTCAAAAAATCAGCTTGAAGCTTGTTAGCCATTTATACAGATATATATAACAAGTTGGGATACGCACACCAAAGTGGATGAAATGGGTAAAGTATAAGTCAGGTTAGCTATAGCTCTTTTTATGCTTCTTTGGACAAAAAGATTTTCAGTTCAAAAGACATGTTTTGAGGTGAATGATCAATGCTGTGTGGGCACAGAGAAGAGATACAACAAGCCTCAAAAACAGCGTGTAATAATGAGAACTGAGTTTTAGACCACGAATACGTTATTTTTCTCTCATATTTTGACAGGAAGAGTACCGCATCATATCATACATTACATACCATAACATATAACGCAACATTTAAGATCATCTCTCTCAGCGAGGACGGGGAGAGAGAGGAAGTACAAAAAATACCAAAAGTAGGTACTAAGTAAGCAATAACTAATATTGAGTAAATTCACTGCAATAACGAAAAACGGCAGCAGAAGCATAATCATCCTCTTTTTCCAGAAAAAGTGGGTTAACAAGGAACGAATTTTTTTACGAATAATCGGGGCTATCTGTGCAACTCATGTCCGTATACACAAGAGAAAGATGCATACGAATATGATGTAGTTAAGTAGAAAGGTAAGGAAGGACCACCGTGATGGCCCATGCCTCAGACATAAAAAACTAACAATAGGAGGAGTCGACAGACAGCTCCAGTATATTTTCAACCTTTTAACAACTCAGATCTTTCTCCAATGACTTTATAAAATTAGAACTTTATTATATTGCCAGCAGGGAAGGAACAACAACATATCATAATAACAACAAAGAAATGATGATGCCCAAAGTTTACACAGCAGCAAAAATGATTGTACATTATCATTGTTGAAGAAATTCAAAATAATGCATGGATAAATGGGCTTTCGCTTCAAAGCCGAGTTAGCTTTCGCCTTGCTTCACCTGTGGCTTCTTTCCTCCTTTTTTATGCATATTATATCATCCAAGTTGTTTTACTGGTGATAATAAATGCATGCATGCATAGATAATATTATTATTGTTATTTGTGTCTTCTATTAAGTTAGTAAGCTGTTTTGCCCCTGCTTCATCCTATATCAGTTCACTGCTACTACGGTTGCTGCTGTTGATCATCATCATCATCACCATCACATCATCCTATTATTTATGAAGTCAAAATACTTGAAAAGCGAAGAGTATCAGTATACGTACACGTTTTTTGGCTAACAGTGATGAAGAGCATTATGCAAGTCAAGAACAAATGAACCACCTCGATTTACTCATTCCATCCCGGCATCGTAATCATCATAAGAAGTATTATTACAACAATGGTGATACCACTTTTCTTGTGCCTCATTCATGATCATCATTAGAATTGGCCACAGTGATGTGATGTGATATGATGTGATGCTCTTTTCAACCAGTACAGTAGTGGATGGAGCAGCATGAACAATGTAGAAGCACTAGATATCGTCACCATCATGTATTTTACAAGGTCTCATTACTCATATGTATATATAATATTATGAACAATCAACATTCATGTACATCTACATTAATACTTACACATAATAAGCGTAACTAGCGTAACTATATAGAAATAACATTGTATATTATAGCAAGTGGATGAGCGAAATGCGAAAAAAGATTATTATTCACATGCTGTTGGTAATGATTATGATGATTTCAACAAGAAGGGGTAATAAAGATAGGAGAAAACAGTGCAAAAACTCACATCTTCCTTCACTTGCGCTTCTTCCGATGTTAGACTCCTTTTTATCTCGATGTAGTCAAGTATGTAGTTGATTACGAGAGTAGTCATGAGAGCACAAATAAATCTGACAAGGGAAACCATGACATTAAATCAAATTTTGTACATGAACATTCTAGGTGAATAAACCATGTAGTACATGCTTAATGTTGTTAGATTCAATCGATTATAAGCCGCTCCTATACCCCCTAATGTATGTGCCATTTGTGCAAAAGTCAAAAGTAGATGTGTATGTATGAATATACCTCATATTTTTTTGGGACTTTAAAAATAAAATGTAAAATTATCTAAATTGCTGTGGAAATTCGCATTTTCTTTACAATTTTCTGAGCTGTAGAGTCAACAGTACAGAAACGTAAAATGTTATTCTTACTTAATTCATTATTTGTTCCTATTATTACAAGACATAAAAGATTATGATATCATTGAAGTTTAATAATTTGTCTTAAACTTTTGAGAATTTTTGCCTAATAAAGACGTTTTAACGTCCACGATTATGTCTAATTATTGCCATATATGAACGAGTTTGGAATAAACGATTAAATCTGTCTCATGATTAATTTTTCCTTAAAAAGTCTGAAATATTTTGCACAACCAATCTCTGAACTATTTCGATTTCAGAATACAAAGCAGGCTCAGACGGAACATTTTATCATGAGCTTGATACGACTAAATAATGATAACTCGAGCGATATTTCGTGCCTCTACTAGTTAGAAAAATTTGCGAAGCAAAAGCCACACACAAAGAAAAAGGGGTGAATAATAAGAGTAAATTTGCAATCCGTAAACGTTTTATTTTTTTAAAGGCATCATTAGTTAGAAAGAATTCCATTTCCAGTCTTCAGCCAAGTTAGTTTTATTTCATACCACGAAAATCACACAATAGTTTCTCTACATAGCCCACAATATCATATGATATTTCACCACCGTTGAGGATGAGTGAGTGAAGGAAAGGCGTTGAAGAACTCCGTGCTACGTCTAGCTTTGCTATGTGAAATAATTCCATCGTTTTCTGGTTTTGGGTGCGTGATGCTAAAAAGCCACCCTATTAACCACATCACCCGTCATTTATTCATAGTAATTAAGCAAGTCGACAGAACAAGAATGTTCAAAGCCATCCACATTTGTTATATTGCCAAAAGCAGTATACTTACTGGTGAGAGATGTTGCACATCATCATCATCATCTTCTTCAGAAGCAGCAACTACTTTTGTTGATGGTGGTGTAGTGCGAATTCTCAGAACTCTGCTACAATCTACAGTCCACGAGACTACTTTGCACGTACTTAGAGAGCACCAGGATTATGTGATCAGGCTGTGGTTTTCTGCACTTCGGTGTCTCTCGCAACCTTTCAGGTTCACTTGCTTTGTCATGCCTACTGTGGAATACCAACAACAGTAATATGTTCATTGAGGCTGTTCGTCTTTGCCAACACCTTAGATAAAACTATAGTAGGCATCCAGGCGTAGGTATACACCCATATAGATTTTCTTTTATAATAGCAATGCAATATAGACGTTATTTATTACACCAGAACTCCGAATAGTAATCCACTACATATCAGCTTATTTCGTAAAAATTTCGTGATCAACACAGCAGCGACAAAACACGAAACTATATCATCCATTATTTATCCACCTGCCTGCGAAAGGAAATACTAACTCATGTTCTCCGGCGCTTTATTAATGAGTTAGCTGTCATAAATATGAATCACATGTAAAATTAAGTCTTGAGGTTAGGCACCACGTAGCCTTAGGCTTCTAAACCCCAACCGAATCTCAAGTGAATCGAAAATCATGTTAAAATATATTGTTACATAACACAATACAATTATAAAGATTGCAGGTGCTTTCATATAAGTACTCGTGCTTATTGTAACAATGATCAAAGTGTTTGTTTGTAGGAGGAAAAGCATTTCATACTATCGCATCGCTACTAAAGAGACTACCCAGAAAATGCTGCAAATATTACACTAGTCATTGAAAGAAAACATCATCATTTCACTTCTTAGCTGTCGTCAGTACGGGACTTTCTTAATTGAGTCCGTTGAAAGATCTTTTTGAGATAATTAAATGAAAACGCACAGCTTTTTCTGGCATGCTTTTTCAGCCTCCGGGGTTGGTTTCTTTGAAGGACTCAAACTACGAGAAAACAAGTGAGTACACGAGAGAGAGAGGGGACATAGAAAAAGCATGAGAAAAATATGGTTCCGTCATAGAGATGGTAGTACTAACTAGAACTAGCACCATTTACTAAGGTATGCGGACTACGCATACCATATAATCCAACGATTCACTAGCCAAAGAGTTAGTACATTTTTCTGACAGTTTAGAACAACTACATGATTGCATTATAATAATTGTATCTTGTCTCGGCGTTGGCTCTCCATCTCTAGCAACCTCCAACAAGAGTAATGAAGGTACGCTCAAGCGGAGGAAACAGAGAGAAGCCGAAATCATCATATATCTTTTTCATGATGTCATCATGAAAGATGTGATCGAGTTGTATCTCTTGGTAATCTGCATTCCTAGGGAAAAAGTAAAACGAAGCTTTAAAAAATACATACAGGATTAATAAATATGTTAAAGTATAGATAATATATATATGCATAGATGCACAAAACAAGTACACATACATGCATTTTTAGCTGATAAGAAAGGTTAACATGTACTACTCATTCTAGAAGGAGAAATGATGTTTCCTTCGTTCCTTAAAAAAAATTTCCAACAGGAATCATCAAATTATCATCATCATTACGATTTGCTGGATACCACACACAGCACAAAATTTAAGAGTTAAGTGACTAACCACAGGGAAAAGCGTGAACCTTCAAAGAAGCACGTACTTTTTACTAAATAATGCAATACCATGCAAATGAAATATGTGCAGGTAATAATGATAATAATTCTTTAGTATAGCGTTGTCCACATACCAACACAATGCTCATCTCGACAACAAACTAAAATACCTGACTGAATGGTTGGCTAAACAGAAAAAAAATCAGGCACAATATATCTCGTTCTAATGTTATTAGTAAAACCGCATAAAGCGCTGCCGACATCACCACTGCATATCTCCACTCAATCCAAATCACCATCATACACACTTATTGTAGAGATGTGTGTGCAATGTGCACAAGCAATGCAGTTTATAAAGGAGTCTATAAACAAATAAATATGTAATGAAAACAGAAGGACCATATATACAATGGGGAGCAATATAATATTTCCAGTGACCACCTATAGCGGGTAAGGAGTAAAGCAAAGATAGATTGTAACTCTTGAAGATTTCACCAACAAAATGGTATGACCCCGAAGAATTTTCTTCCTGCAAAATGATCATCATGATTGAATTTTTTCATACATTGTATTAGTTTGCTGCATTGGATATACGAATATATATGAATGTGAATATGTTGTACGTAGTTTTTACACGTTTTAAAAACTATTACATCAAATTTAGTTTTTATTTCGATATCCAAACATACATCTTAGCTTCGTTCATCAAAAATCATCTTACATCGTTTCCACTAGTTGTCTATAGTGTAAAAAAAACTTAGAATGAAAACCGTTTTTTTCTAGTTACACAAGTTGCTTCATATATAGGTACAGACATGTGGCTAGCTCGAGCAACTAGCGTAACATTTGTTTGTCTCTTAGGTTGTTTGAAACTGTTGAGCTTCAATGTTCATTCGCTGTTTGAAGAAGGAAAAAAAGAAGAAAAGGAATCTTGTTGTCTTTGCTCTTGCCGACTGGAATATATTTCACTTCTTGCATTCATTTCTATGTCATGTAAAAATACATGCAAACATAAACCTTGATGCCGTCTGATGGCTGATGATGATGATGATGGTTGTGGTGATCCGAGCTGCTCATATCCTTACAAGTTACAAAACCAAATTAAATACCTTTTCGTTATACTTTAAACCACACTTTAATGTTGATATGTGTGTATTGAGGTACATTAAAAAGCGTAACTTTTAAGTGGCAGTCCTCTCAATAAATAATGTGCAAGAATGATGCTAACTCTTTTTTTTATTCTTGATAGTTTGTGTATAGTGTGTGTACTGTTCACTTGACATGCCATGCCGCACTATTTGATGTAAATTATAAAATAATATGTTGGCAATAGATAAAAACAACATTTGCCGATCCTATTCCACAACAATGACAATGCTGTTGTGTGTAATGATGTTGATGATGACGAGAATGATGAAGATGATGTTATTAACTTTGATTATGATCCTAAGGAGCTCTATCCAATTTAAGACTCAGATCCGCTAAACATATGCCCGAGGCAGAACATGAAAGTGATTCACAGTATTGTTTTCCAAGTATTAAGGTTTTCGGATTGGCAATACTTTATTGTCTTGCCATTATAGTCAGAGATAAGCGAGAGGTCCACTTATAAATGTTCAACAGCTCATCGCCAAAGACACTAGATTGACTGCATTTTCTAGTATTGTGTAGTATTCATGTCACTTCAACGTGTTGAAATGTAAAATAGCAATGGCGAAAGGTTTGATAGTGACATTTGGTGTTAGTTTATTTGCATATAATAGATTATACAACTAAATTTTCGTAAGAGTTCCCAAATCTTAAATTTCTATTGCAATCTTTTTTAAATTTAAGCAATTGGACTTTATCCTAGTGCGTAGAAGGCATTTTTATGGTACGTTGAGGGATAGTCACTTATCTGAACTTAAAGGGATTGAAGCAAGAACGTTGTTTCACGTAAAAGGTTATCTGGAACATAAATTTCCTTTTGTCGTTAATTATGTATCATGGACTCTTTTCTGTGTAGAACCACAAGGCATGTACCCTGTCACGTAGTTTATTGACGTTTACATACATATGTGATAAAAGAGTACTCATGTGCGTGAACTATTCCCGAATGCTAGTTGTTCGCAGCAAAAGAAAGACGCTGAAGAAAGCAGATGATTGAAAACAGGAGCGGTGTTTTACTTTGGTGCTTTTGTAAAATGCGCTCCTTTTGAGTGACTGCTGGTGATAAGCCATAATTCATGACCGCCTTTTTAATGTCAAGTGAACTAAAAAAGTTTTATGTCATATAATAGATACATATTACGCTGTGTTTGAAGCGACAGTAAGTCAAGCATATCGCTATCAGTCATAATAACTGGGTCCAGTTGAAAAGTTCTTTGGAAAAAACCACTTACTTCTCTCATCGGCGATAAATTGATAATGTATGACTATTAATATGTGATACGAAGCTGTAAATAAATATTATGTGATGAGCTCACAGAAGGAAAGTGGCACAGATTCGCAGCTTCAGATGTTTCATTACAAGCTTCATGGTGTCTTATCGGGGTTTTACATGAAGCAACTCTTTTTTTACAGCTCCTTGATTTCAACTTTAAATCTTTTTGATGAAAAACATATTTTATTTTGATGGGTTTTGATGATGTACAAATAGGGGTTTAAAGGAGGACAAGATAATCTATTGGTTTAACTTGTATTGATCCGAGCATAACTGGGCTTCGTCATTGCGTATTTCATTGAAATATTTATCATCCTGTCGCATCACCTTACAAGAGAAAAGGAGTCAAACGTTGCGTTATGAAGTAGGTAACCATTTAAAGGTTCAATGTGAAAGGTTATCAAAAAACCATTTCGTAAAATATCATTTTCCTATCCTTATTACAACGTTTTCTTGGCTTCTGACTAAGATATCACGACGCGATGCTGATATGCCTAATTGTTGTAGTATAACGATATTAATGTAGATATGAGGAGTACCCAAGTCATACAGTTCTCAACTGTTCATTTTATAATCTTGTTAGCTGACCAGAGTAGTGTCATCTCCTTTCTGCTTGTCACTTTATGCCGCACTGTACCATATATTTCATAAGAAATTTATGTTGTTTTAAAACTACCTTTCATCATGTGTATATTTTATAAAGAGTTTTCATTATGCTACTATCAACCACTGCCTTGTTTAATGACTCATCATAATTTTATGCATTTTCTCAGATTTGCGATAACTTTGTACGTCGGCAATTTGGTCAAACCCCATTTTTAGTAATTGGGATGGGTTCATCTTTCAGAGTTTGAATGACACCGTCGAAATCTCTTGTCGTGGTGCGGTTCTGTGTAAATTCACTTGTCACATTCACTTTTCATTCCACTCTGATAATTCAATCTTGAGCCCAATCATTGACATTTTTGCGCATTACTAGCTTGGTCTTGTCATACTCCTCTCGACTTCTCAAACTTGATACAAATTATCGTCTCTCAATTCCCCGTATATATGTTGTCATCATTAGTCAACCTGAGACGAAAACATGGGATTCCAGGAAGATTTCAAGTGCTCGATTCCAATAAATCGTGATAATAATGAAATGGATTCGTAACCAACACCAAGAAATCTCTTGAAAACTAAGTGGATTGATACTTTTTCTGATGAAGCAAAAAAATATTGCCAACTAAAGCAACGGGTGACGGGTATATAGATATATGAGTACTTATTTCCCTGAGTTTTCCAGTTGCTTGTCTTTCCTTTCTTAGCACTCGCTTCTAGGTGCTTCGATTAAGTGGGAAAGAATGGCTGCTTCTCCATTTCATGCAACATTGATGACAAAAGTGAAGACAACAATTCCCTTTGGAAATGGGAGCACAACTTATCAAATTCTCGATATATGAGATTTTTTGCAATCGGAATACATAAATTGTAAGAGAAAAACTTAAGCAGAAAATGGATATATATAAAACATGGTATAAAATATATATAATCTCGAAAGCAATTTTGTATACCCATTCAAAAGAAGTTTTGCAAGCCAATTATATTATGTATCAGTGAAAGCAACAGGAAGTACGGTTGAGTGTTCAAACCAATCGTGTGGTTTAGCCAAAGTTATTCTTTTTCATTCTCCATTCTGTCTCATTCACATTTTTGCTCTTTCCACATTTTACTTTCTCGGTGTAGCAAATACGGTGCTTAGAATCACGAATGGCACACCATCGGATGCGGAAAATCTGAGCAACAGTAAACAGATTTTAGTAGACTTTCATAATTAAATACGTAATTAGAAGATCAAAGGGGTGCCTTCCTCTTGTTTGTTTTGACAAAAAAAAGGGAAAATGTCTGATGACTTTGTACTTCACGGTATACGGATTAGTGACTACCTTATGGGTTACGAAAGTTGAGAAAGTCTGGTGCATAATACAACGTTTTCGATGTTGGATGTCAGGCTTGATATTGGTTTTATAATGAAGTACAGTGTAGGAAACCCATACTATGGTAGAAACTCCATTTACAACGGTATAATGACAGATTGTTACTCACTGTGTGATTATTAGTTTAGTAGGTAACAAAATCTGTTGGAAGTTTTGTTTTGCGACGTTCTGTAATGTAGAGCAAGCGTCTCCGTATTAAGTATCTTATTGTACCCTNTACTGACAGATTGATACTCACTGTGTGATTATTCGTTTAGCAGATAACAAAATCTGTTGGAAGTTTCGTTTTGTGACGTTCAGAAATGTAGAGCAAGCGTCTCCGTATTAAGTATCTTATTGTACCCTGTAACCTGTAGTTTCCATCTTGTTACGGCATATAAAATTTATACTAAAACATTTTAGGCAGACTAACAGGTATAAAAAGCGTTATTCGTTCTAAGTGCACGTTATAATTCCTTTTAGCAAAGTATAAAGCTTGCATTATTAAACGATAATACACAGTCTTATGGATATGGGTGATTGTGTCCCTTATGCGATCTCAACTTTAATCCCAAATGTGTAACACTTTATCATATTTAATGGAAAATGTAAAAACTTTAAGCTGCAATATTAATCATGGCTTTGATTAGTTTGATATCTTCAATTTTATCCACAGCATACTGTTTTACAATTTTGCTAAGATATTCGTATTAGGGGGAAATTATAAATTGAAGGTTTTCTCGAATCAATTTTAACTTTGGGGTTCTTTAACTATGAATTTGGAGCTTGAAGCTGACAATGTATTAAAACTCCCGATTGATGGGCCTGGATTACCAACCTAAGAATAGTTTATTTTCTATTCCACCACTCGTAAAACTTCAATTCCACGTGTGCTAATGTAAATAGATTTTTCAAATCAGAATGCGAAAAAATCAGCCGTTTGATTTTCAGCTTCCTGACTGATAACCCATAAAATGTACGACACAGGCTGAAGGTTTACAATAAACACCATTTTTATTTTCCTGTATGGTAAAATAAAATCACAGTCAACGACATGAAACTTAGGTATGCAATGGCTTTATTTTATCTTGAACTGATAGCTAAGCTATAACGAAATCTGTAAGTAAAGCTCACGGTTATGCTTTATGTGACCTGTAACTGGACATATTATGCATTTAATTCTAAATATCGTCAAATAAAAATGTAACTTGATTTTGTTAACTGTGATTGGTTAAATAAATTCCATTAATTAAGTATATTGTCGTGTGAAAATGTAACATAAAAACTTAAGGTAACTGTGCTTGAATAAGTTTGCGTGAGATAATCTTAGTTGATTTGCTAATTAATGAAATCATTAGATCAAACACCCATTTTTTCGGTTTCTCACAAAATTTGGCTACTACTTATTGATAAAAGCATGCGATATTGCTCAAATATATAGTTAATGTACATAATCTAGTTAAGAAAGCATCCCATATTTAATTTTAATTTCGTTTCATTACAATGTTCAACGCAATTGTAATTATATGCTGAGCCACCTAGAAAAAATCTATTCAAAGCAAATTTCATTAGCCAGTTAAATACATATTGGCATAAGTGTAAAAAAATTAATTGCGATAAATATTTTTATCTCGCTAATTCACGCATAAAGGTTACAAGTAATCAACCCAAATCGGAGCTCAAATCTAAAAAAGAGACTCGTTCATTTCCAGCTTTACAGAAACGCAGTACATACCAAACACGTTTCATAAAGAAAACGACTGGAGTCACAGAAAAAGTGCTGGATAAGGTTTGCATCAGGTAAGTCTAAAACCAAACTGCAGTATGCATCATCACAAATTCAGGATCACGGTTTTTAAATGAAAAGGTTACTCTCTTCACTCCTCAAAAAGGTTACATGCATACATAGCGAGGTACTGTATGGTATAGTGCAGCACATCGCACATCACATCACTTCTTCACCACCACCGCTTTACCACTACTCGTGTATGAGAATGTGTTGTGTGGAATAACAGAAACTTGGATGCACTTACTTAATGTATATATGTTTTTACATTGTGCTAATACGTATGGATATATGGAAATGGAAAAGGAAACGAAAAAAGAACGGGAGAATAATACATGAAGAGTAGCAGCTGCATCAGCAGCAGGCGTTTCTGGCCACACTCGCAAGCCAACAGTTGGACCAATAAATCTTGGACTTGGGTGTCAACCATCGCGCCGAACAAGGAACGCTCTGCCACCCTCAGCCACACAAACTTAGCTGACTCCCTGCCCACATGAAGAAAAAAACTTTATTTTTTTACTCTTACCATAGCTTACGGCTTTTACGATGGCTCAGCTTTGTATGTATCAATGTAACATGATAACATGCTTGAAGACTGCTTTGCTTGCTCTCTTTTCTTTAACAGTTCTCTATTTGAAAGTGTGCATTCCGTAAATGTGACCCTCCCTACGCTTTGTGCGTGTAGTAAAGAAAGTATCATGAACTTACCCATATAAAATGTATAATATAAAGTAGTATATACAAACATATATACATCGGGTTACTTACACTTCAGAATGGAACTTCGTTGGGTGCGAAAGGCTGAAGAAGAAGGGAAACTAAATGCATTGTGCCTACGAAAACATGTGCATGTGGGGAGATTGCATGTTGCTCGAAGCCTTTCGTTTGCTAGAAGTGGTGAACCTGGATATCTATAAAATTTCACTGCTGACGAAATAGATGACTCTCATAGCATTCTCCAGGTTCCATGGCTAGTTCAGAGTTACTCCAGTAGCTAGACGAGAGCTTACTTTTCATGGAATGATTTTGGCTTAGCTGAGAGGAAAGCGAAAAAACGTACAATATAGTTTATAATGTAAAAGCTTTCTAACATTTAAATAATATTCTCATTTCGTTTGCTGAATAATATGAATAAACTTTAAATTACTGAACGTTATTAAACAATTAAGTGATTGTATATATTTTTGTATCTTGTTGAAATATATGAGCATTGTAATTCTCGGCAAGTGTAATATATTAAACATTATGTTTATAAAAAATACAGTGAACCATTAATTATGGGATTATTAAATATTTCACTTGTACTAAAATGAATAGTTTGTTTGTATTAAATAGCCGTTGATATTTCTTGCCTTGATACTACTTATCTTCTGTCTGCCCGTCTAGCAATGAACTTAGGCCTCTTAAGTGGTTTTTAACAATGAAATCCGCTCAGAGGATTCGGAGAGAATATCCTTTTTCAGTTGAAACGATGACACAAAGCAAAGTAGAATAATCTGATACAGCTTATTATGTCTTCTAGGAAGAGGTGTTTAAGTATATTTTGGCAATATCTAACAATATTTGCAGATTGGAATGAAAAATGGTAGCGCACAATAACAAACCTACAACACAAGTTGGAACAGATCAGAATTTTGGAATCTCGTATAACGTAAAGTAAAAGGAATAGACAGTATCATTCCATTTCCTGTAGGAAAGAGAACATCTTAAGCTTTGGTGACGCTTAGGGGTAACTGGATACACTTTCTAATTAAGTCTTATGTTCATTCTGAAAGCTTTTTAGAATACGAATTGATTCTCAAAACTAGTTTATTTTACAACATTCATCCACTTCCAGTTCTTACATAGAAAATTATAAGTAAGTATTAGTAGTAACGGATGCGGAAACAATTAAGTTTAAGAATACGAAATTTTCTTATAATTCTATGAAAAGGCCGAGGAATTCAAACACCTACTACTTTCCATGTATTAACTATTTGGTAGATTTAAAATTTAATCTACCAAGTATGAATGTTGCCAATTAAGTAGGTATCTTTAATTTTTAATATGACGCTTTGCTTTCAGTTATATAATAATATTATTAATCTATCAAACTAAAACTTTTATTTTTAAAGATGGTGCCTGTACAAGTAATGACAAATGAGGCGAGTGTTGAATTATATAAATTACTTGTATGTTTACAACATGGCTGCTTGTGCAAATGTATTTTAACGTTTGTTTTATTATGTCGATTAAATGGTTAGGATGAGTAAAGTCAAAATAATATTTCCATTTTTAATTAAACTCGAGTAATTCAATTAAATTCCATAAATCATTCATTCCAGTTTCTCAATATCATTATACAGTTTATTTTTTTTATTTTAGTTTT